>JBBPBX010065255.1:7777-20005 GCA_038048925.1 Garcialebias charrua | reverse complement strand
TGGTTTCTTGGTTTCATCTTCAGAGTCTGAATCAATGGAAATGGTCTCTGTGCACGTGTTGAGTTTTGAGGTGTGGTTTGGTACCGACTTGCTTCCTGCGGATCTCACAGTCGAGGTACCAACTATCTTCCCATTCTCAAAGATCAAGAGATGTTTCACCATCTTTACAGCTTTCATGTCAAAGCCTAGCTTCACTGAAGCCTTTATCATCTTACAACTTCTGAAACAGATGTTTCGCTTTGATGCAAAGTGGCTAGCAACCTCAGACCTCCACATATTCAAATTTGCTGACAACTTTTGCTCTTCTTCAGGAGTTGGGTATGGTCGCAGGTTGAAGTAAGTCGTCAGAAATTCTTTCTTAGCCAAATAGGTCTTGTTTGCATAGCCTTTGGTATCCAGAGCAAGGCCATTATTTTCATCAGATGTTTCACACCCTTTGTACATTTTCATCTTCTTGGAATTGGGTGCGCCCTGTATTGGCAACCGCCTCTTGGGGACACCTGTCTTAGGTGAGTTGAGTATCATGGCAGACTTGAAGCCTTGGCCGACCTGGGCCCTACCAACAGCTTTGCACTGCACAAGATGCAGTGTAATTGTGGATGCTACCATATTACTAGTATACACACCTAAACAATGGATGCACTTGTATGTCATCCTTTTTTCAACAGGATGCATGGTTTGGAGCACTTGATGTCGCTCCCTCAGATGCAGGGCTAAAGCATCCTTGATGGGAGCTTGGATGACAGTGAAACAAAGTGGGCATACGGTTTTTCTAACATCACTGCTTTGGAATACAGAAGAGAAACCGTGTGGTTCACTGCTCATTTTAACAATGGGTGGTACCTTGCCAGTAGGAACACTTTTGAGGGCAGGTGCAGATTGATCCAGACCATTGACCGAATCCTTCATGTTAAATGTGAGAACAGCAAGCTGAATGTTTCTGGATATACCTTGTTTTATGTTTAGATCAAAGATTAGAGGTGATGAATCAGCTGCCCCTACAAACTCACCTGGATGGCACAAGGCTGCATGCCCCATGAGTTTCTCAACACTGTGGAAAATGGAGTGGCACTGTGGACAGGTCAAGCCGTGAATTAGCATGTGGTTGAGCAGTGCGTTGGTGGGCAGACAGCGGCTGCAAACTAAACACTTGCTGGTGAAGTTGTGGATTTTCACAATGTACCTGGCTAATGCCCAAAGTTTTGTTGCCTTGTGAGCACTCTCAAAATGAGCGCTGTAGAGGTTTTCAGGAAAAAGTTCATTGCAAACAGTGCATATCTTCCATTTCTGTGTTTGGGCTGTGTTCAAACCAGTTGCATTATTTGCAGGAACAACACTACAGACAGGAGGTGTGGTAGACACCTGACTGGTTTGCATGATGGACTGGTTTTTGACAAGAGGCTTTAAATAGCCAATTACAGGTTGTGCAACTGGCTCAGAGCCAATAGTCATGCCTCTGCTAACAAACTGAGTTCTTTGATTCATTGCAGGGAAAGGTTGAGGCACTGGAACCAAAATATTAGCATGCGCAATCATGCTTGTTACTTGTGCACCAATGCGCTCGTGGTACTCCAGAACGTGCTGCACTAAAATCTCGTAGCTTCGAGTGGAAAACTGACATTGTTTACAGAAGATGTTGTTTCCATTGACAGAAGAACCGTTTCTGACAGAAGATTTGGAAACCATACCAAAATATGGTGATACAACATGCCGAAAATGTTCCCTGTAAATGTGCCTTTTAACAACGTTGTAGAGTGCGTCTCGGAATGTGCACTTTTTGCAAAAGAACATGGCTTTCTCCCCCTTTTGCGCAGCAGCATTTTTGAGATTCGTTTTTGCTCCCGGCATAGATGCTCGTGAGTTCACGTTATTCTGCTGTTTTGAATTGGGTATGTGGAATATTTTGACATGCGTCTCAAGGGTTCTCTTGCTTGCCATGAACGAGCAGTATGGACAGTTGAGAAGAATTTGACTGTCCAAAAGTTTTCGGTGTACACTGCGAAAGTGATTCCTGTAGCCTGAGTAGTATTTGGAAGAAAATGAGCATTCTGCACAGCAAAATGGCTTTGATCTGTAGTCCTAAAAACAAGGGTGGGGGGGAGAGACAGCACATTTGAGAAAATTTAGTATTAGAATAATGTACAATCTAAATTTCTTAATTGAAATAAGATTTACCTGTGTTTTTGAAAACGATGAGCTCCACATGCAGATGTCAGCACTTTGAGTGTCCTTCACAAACTCTTCATCAGGACAAAACTCTTTGAACTCCTGTGGAATAGTAAGCAAAATGACTGCCAGTAAATATTAATACAATACACTGTAATTGGTACTCAAAATGGTTATCAGTTTATGGCACCAGTGAAGATTTTAATCACTTATCTTTTAAACATTTTAGTATTTTTAGATTTAATAACTTTGATGATGACATAGTGAAATAAATATACACCAAAATGTTTATAATAATGTACAGTATTCGTCGGAGTTTAACATGCTCCTGTGTATAACACGCTTTGTCCAATTATTGCTAATATATTTGAAAAATCCATAAATAATACGCTTCGGTGTTTACCACGCATCCATTATGCGTCACCGCTATGCGACGCGTCAGCGCCTGCCTCAATTGCCCTACTTAAAATGGCGGCCACAGAAGCGAGCGAGTACGAAGGACTTCACAAGAAAACACGGTAAAAACAATTATTTCTTTGCGAGAAAAAATATACAGGTAGTCCCCGACTTACGAGCGAGTTCCGTCCCTAGGGGGCGCTCGTATGTCAAAAATTCGTAAGTAGGATCACATAGTAAAAAAAAATAAAAAAATTGTTTTTTGTTTTTTTTAGAAATGAATACATGTACAGTACTGTACAGTCACCAAGCACTTAGCCTATCCTAACAGTTTTTAAAGATGAAGGAGTGAGTTTAATTGTCTCCCTTTATGGAGCCTGCATGGAGGAGGGAGACAATTCCACTCACTCCTTCATCTTTAAAAACTGTGTTAGGATAGGCTAAGTGCTTGGTGACTGTACAGTACTGTACATTTATCTATTTATTAAAAATATACTGTACAGTATATATATTTTATTTATAAATAGATAAATGTACAGTACAGTACTGTACAGTCACCAAGCACTTAGCCTATCCTAACACAGTTAAGGAGTCAGTTGAATTGTCTCCCTCCTCCCCAGCAGGCTCCATTCACATAAAGGGAGCTAGCTCCCTTTATGTGAAAGGGAGACAACTCAACTCACTACTTCATCTTTAAAAACTGTGTTAGGATAGGCTAAGTGCTTGGTGACTGTACAGTACTGTACATGTATTCATTTATAAAAAATAATATATATATATATATTTTTTTTTTAATGAGATGCATATTCGTAAGTCCGGGACCTCATAAGTAAGAGCGCTCGTAAGTCGGGGACTACCTGTATTTCTTAGCTGACATTACAGTACAAGGGTTCCTGAGCTTAACCGTTTCACGAATGTTCAAATCAGCTGGATTTAAAAAAGTACAGGTAGTTCGCTGATTTGCATGCACGCGGGTGGGACGCTTTATTTCTTTAAATTTAGCTAAATAAACGCTTAAAAAAATATATTTCTTAGCTGACATTATAGCACAAGGGTTCCTGAGCTTAACAAACTCACAAAATGTTCAAATCAGCTGGATCTAAAAATCCGGTGTGGTTTATGAGTTACGGTATCTTGCAAACAAAAACAGCAAACCTCACAGCTAAATGCAGCTAATTTTACCATTAAAGTGCATTTATTAAGCAAATGATAGACTGAGACACACCTCTGCTATAATTTCGAGCTAGCAAATAATTGTTTAGGTGTTTTTCTTGTTAAAGGTCGGAAAAGAAAAGCTGAGTTCCTGCCTCCTGTTTCTCGTCCTCTGCGCGTTTACGGTGCAAACAGGCTGCGAAACAATTTTTTTAATGCAGCTAATTTGACCATTAAAGTGCATTTATTAAGAAAACGTTAAGACCGAGACACACCTTTGCTATAATTTCGAGCTAACAAATAATACAGTAGTTTAGGTAATTTTCTTGTTAAATGTCGGAGGATAAAGCCGCGTTCTTCTTTCCTGTTTCTTTTTACAGACATGACAATAAGCCTCGCCTCTAGGTGCGAACGTACACTGACTGACGATATGACGTAATTGTCAGAGAGTCAGAGTCAGAGAGTCTTTATTGTCATTTGCACCGCATGTGGTACATGTGATGAAAACGAGATTATGTACACGAGGTCCCAGTTACATCCAACAACAAATGAAAGAGAAAAACAGTAATAACATCTAGAACTAACTAAGAAAAACATCAACTAGTAATACACTAAGCCTAATATAGTGGGAATAAACAGCAGCACGAACATGAGTTTGTATGAGCAGATGGTCACAGATGAACACAGATGAACACAGCAACAAGAAAACAGATCAGCATCAGTATGATGTGATATTTTGCAGTGTTTATTTTTTATTTTATTTTTATTTATTCATGAGTCTAACAGCCTCAGGGTAGAAGCTGTTCCTCAGTCTAGTGGTTCTACACTTGATGCTCCTCAACCTCCGTCCTGAGGGGAGTGGGGCAAAGAGTGAGTGTGCTGGATGAGTGAGGTCTTTCATGATGCAGGTGGCTCTTTTCCTGCATCTGGAGGTGTAAATGTCTGTGATTGTGGGGAGACTGACTCCAACAGACTTCTGTGCAGCCTTCACCACTCTCTGCAGAGCTTTCCTCTCTTCAACTGTGCAGCCTCCATGCCACACGTTGATGCTGGAGCACAGGATGCTCTCCACTGCACACCTGTAGAAGGAGGTGAGGACTGGGCTGCTCAGACCAGCTCGTCTCAGCCGTCTGAGGAAGTAGAGTCTCTGATGACCTTTCTTGATCAGGCTGGTGGTGTTGTTGCTCCAGCTGAGGTTATCATTCATGTGTACACCCAAGTATTTGTAGCTGGAGACCACTTCCACTGCAGACCCACCTATTTTCAGTGGGGCATGGGTGTGTTTGTTCCTTCTGAAGTCCACAATCATCTCCTTTGTCTTCTTCACATTCATGTGAAGATTATTCTCTTTGCACCAGCTCTCCAGGTGTTCCACCTCCTGTCTGTAGCTGGACTCATCATTGTTTGTGATGCATCCCACCACCGCTGTATCATCTGCAAACTTAACAATATGACAGCCTGGAAGTGTGGCTGTACAATCATATGTGAGCAGAGTGAACAGAAGGGGGCTCAGCACACATCCCTGAGGAGAGCCAGTGCTGAGGGTTATGGTGGAGGAGGAGAAGTTGTGGATCTTCACGGACTGTGGTCTGTCTGTTAAGAAGTCTAGTACCCAGTTACAAATAGAGGGGCTTAGTCCAAGTGTAGATAGTTTGTCTATCAGAGTTTGGGGGATCATGGTGTTGAAGGCAGATGTGAAGTCCACAAAGAGCAGACGCACGTATGAGTCTTTCTGATCCAGGTGGGTGAGAGCAGTGTGGACCACGGAAGAAATGGCGTCCTCTGTTGATCGGTTCTCACGGTATGCGTATTGATGAGGGTCCTCATTGATGTTGACTGTTGCCTTGATGTTGTTTGTTTTGTTTTAGCTAAGGTCCTACACGGACATAAATTTAGAAAAGATAAATAAATTCACAGACATTTTTTTAGCCGACAGAACGAGAAAAAAATAGTTGTGTAGGTTTAAAAAAATTAATGCCTCGTCGGATGACATTGATTACTTTTTAAATGGTAAATGGAGCTTACTTATATAGCGCTTTCCAGCCCCCTTTGAGGGGACCCCAAAGCGCTTAAAAAAAAACAAAAAACTTTTTAATGGCCATAATTTGTGTTAATTTTATTTACTACCTTTTATTACCTTTTACAACCCCGCGGATACCCTGTATAAGTCGCTTTGTCCAATTATTGGCAATAAATTGGAAAAATCCATATACATGTCGCACCTTCAGTTAAGTCGCATCTATTATTTTTGAATACCAATGATACCCATCTGTATTTTCCTTTTTCCATATCTGATTGTGGTGGCGCAGTTTCATACTGCTGTGACTTCGTGCACTCGCCCCTATCTTAAGACGGATGTGCGTAATCAATTACGTTGGTTTGTGCCCCGGTGCAATGACAATGTCAATAAAGATATATTCTATTCTATTCTATATTCTATTCTATTATGTGTCGCCGCTACGCGACGCGTCAGCGCGTCATTTGCCCTGCTGAAAATGGCAGCCACAGGAGCGAGCGTGCACGGAAAGACATTACTGTACAAGATTAACATGGTAAAAACAATTATTTCTTTGCTGAAAATTATAGCAAAGATGTGTCTTAGCTGAACTTTTCCTTAAAAAATGAACGCAATTGTCAAATCAGCTGGATTAAAAAAAGTATTTTCGCCATGTGCACGCGCGCGGATGGACGGCTTTATTTCTTTTAAATTTAGCTAAATAAACACTTAAAAATATATTTCTTAGCTGACATTATAGCACAAGGGTTCCTGAGCTGTTCCAGGGGACCGCAGATGCAAAATTCACTTTTTAATGTTTTTTTTTTTTTTACTCAACTTTGGTTATGTACTACTTCATAAAAAAACAGTCCTAGGGCCAAAAAAATGCACCCAGTGGTATATTTACTCCAAGTATATTTATTTTACTGTGATAAGATACGTTTAGTTTTCAAATCCTGGCGCTTGTGACGTCACAAGCGCCAGGACAACCCACCCCGACCCTGAATCCAGCCCCTCACCTAGCAACCCCTGGTGCGGCTCAACCCACTTCAGTATAAAAGACGTGACGGTTGTTTTTCCTGATTTCATCTCATCTTTTGTTTAAATGTTCTTAATTTCATGTGTACAGCACTTTGTTGCAGCTGTGGTTGTTTTAAATGGCTTTATAAATAAAGTATAATTGTTATTTTTACGTTTTAGTTCAATTTTTAGCGTATTAGCGATCGCTCCCAACGAGCAGCCGGCAGATGGAAAACTAGCAGACCGCCGGCGAAGAGACCATCTGCGGCTGGGAGCTGGCTGGCTGGTCAGAGGTTGCCTCATACGGATAAATTAACTGGAAACACTCAGTGAACTTTGTGTATGTCTGGACTGAAGCAGAGATCGCTCCCAAAAGCGCCGCATGCAACGAGCGGACCTAAAAGGGCGGAGGAGGAACGAGCTATTTTTAGCCTCGGATTCGGGCTAAAAGGAGCAGCTCATGGCGGCGCGCGCAGACGGCTTTCGGTAAGTTATCTTAAGCTAGCACTAACAGTAAGTCAAATGAGTAATAAAAAAGAGCTAATTTTAAAACAACAACAGATTAGAGATACTGGCTCTTACAGAGGGCGGAGTAAATGTAAACAGATCTTTGAAGGGCGTGGCCATGAGAGCTCATTATCATAAACCAGTCGTTCAAAACGAAAGTTAAAAATGGCAGAATTAAAAAGGGTATAATTGATTATCTAAGAATTATTTTGTGTATTAAATTGAATGAACATTGTCTGGATAGCCCACAGACATACCATAAAAATTTTAAAAACCTATCTGTGGTCCCCTTTAAAGGGGACCAAAGATGCAAAATTCACTTTTTAATGTTTTTTTTTACTCAACTTTGGGTATGTAATTCTTAAAAAAACAGTCCTAGGACCAAAAAATGCACCCAGTGGTATATTTACTCTAAGTATATTTATTTTTCAGGGATATTAAATGTCTAGATTTCAAATCCTGGCGCTTGTGATGTCACAAGCCGTAGGACAACCCACCCCAACCTGAGTCCAGCCACTCACCTAGCAACCCCTGGTGAGGCTCCACCCACTTCAGTATAAAAGACGTCACGGTTGTTTTTCCTGAGTTCATCTCAGAGTTCGATGTTTCGTTGTTGTTAAAATGCAGTACCGCTAATAACTAATTATCTATCAGTAAAAACGAAAAAACTTCAGCGCCGGATGTGGTCCGTGAAAAAAAAGCGGTGCTCGCACTAAGCAGTTAGCAGCCAGTGTGTTACTCTGCAGCCTTATTGCTTGTTTTCGAAGAGTCAGACGAAGAGTTTTTAACATGGAGGGTGAACTTATGGATGTTTCTCAGCGGCCTACGTGACGCGTCAGCGCCTCATTTGCCCTGCCCAAAATGGCGGCCGGCCACAGAAGCGAGCCCACCCGAAAACACGGTAAAAACAATTATTTCTTTGCTGAGAAAAAATATACAGTATTTCTTATGTAATGTAATGTAAAATTTTGAATTAATTTTTTTCACAGTACTGCTATTATTTTTTCACGTCTTCTGCCTCTGGGTCTGACTCAGGGTCCCCTTTGGAGGGCGGAGTTAATGTAAACAGATTTTTTTAAGGGCGTGGACTTCAGAGCTCATTATCATAAACAGCAAGTTCAGAACGGAAGTCAGAAAAGGCAGAACTAGAAAGGGGATATTTTATTATCTAAGAATTATTTTGTGCATTAAATTGAATGAACATGGTCTGGATAGCCCACAGACATACCATAAAAATGTATAGGACCAATAATTGGTCCCCTTTAATAAACTCACAAAATGGTCAAATCAGCTGGATTTAAATTGTTTCGCTTTGACGTCTTCCAAACTGTCGCGTGCGCTGCGAAAATAAATTATAAATAAATCGAATTTTAGCTCAAATGTCTCATACAGTTAAAAGTTTGTAAATGTCCATGTTGTGATTACTTTCTGTAAGTTTGATAAAAATCTGTCCTGTGGTTCTTGACGTATCTTGCTAACAAACACAGCTAACGGTAGTTACCTCCAGAGCAGGAGGCCGGGCTGCGACAGAGTCAGTCCGACCAGAGGAGGCTGCCTTCGGACACATGAGCTGGGAACGGTCGGTGTACCCTAGTGAACAAAAGTGGTACTGCACCATTTTTTTGCCAAAATGAAAAACGGTCATATCTGAGCCAAAATTGGTCTAAAAATATGGGGGAAATCCATAAACATGTCTCACCTCTTTATTAGTCACAGGGCATGCAAATTAGGCAAAGAACTGCGACTTATAGACCGGAAAATACGGTAACCTGACTAACAGCTCTCCTTGTGTGAATACAGCACGCTCTGCTCACCTCGAGCATCCTAACACCCCCACCCCGGTTGACAACTGCTGGCACTAACGTAATGCTAAGATAGCATGCCACACAGAGGCGTCTCCCCCTCCTCCCCCCACCCTGTCCACAAAAAAACTCCCTGAGAGATGAGTGTCCACTGCCAAGACAAGTACCCTGGGGAGACACTGCATGCAGTGAGGAGAGTTGTTGAAAACCCAGAGTGGACTTTTGTGCTTTAATCAAGTGGAATGGATTTGTTCACAAAGAAATGCAAACAGTGCTGGGTGAACTAATATTTCATGGTAAATGTGTGGGGGGGTCCAAACAAATATTTAAATGTGAGGGGGACTTGTCCCTCGCCTTCCTGCACAGCTCCGCTCAATTCTCATTTCCCTTCACTGCACAGTCTGGGACTTCTCCCATAGACAACGATTTCTCCGGCTGAATGCATGCAGCTCAAAAACCGGTTTTATTTAACTACAGACTTTATTATTTTATTTGAATTTTTTTAACCCTTTAACTTATTTACGTATTCATGTTCCTCAGAGGTAAAATCAACCTTCTTAATTAAACGGTCAGCCTCAAATAAATATATATGATTTAAATGATTTTATTTTAATGCTTGTAGGGTTTTTGTTTAAAATCTCTACATTACCGTATTTCCGGACTATAGGTCACAGTTTTTTGCCTAATTTGCATGCCCTGTGACTAATAGAGAGGTGAGACTTGTTTATGGATTTTCCCCCATATTTTTAGACCAATTTTTGGCTCAGATATGACCGTTTTTCATTTTGGCAAAAAATGGTGCAGTGCCACTTTTGGGGGCCACTTCCAGAGAGTCCACTGACCGTTTCCAGCTCATGTGTCCGAAAAAAGCCCCCTCTGCTCGGACTGACTCTGTCGCTACCCGGCCTCCTGCTCTGGAGATAACTACCGTACTGCTTGCTGTGTTTGTTAGCTGTGTTTGTTAGCAAGATAAGTCAAGAACCACAGGACAGATTTTTATCAAACTTACAGAAAGTAATCACTGTATGGGCATTTACAACTGAATAGCTTTACGAGATGTTTTGAGATTTAAAAAAAAAAATCGATCTTTTAACATCATTTTTGTTAAAGGTGAAGTCTGCAGTTTCTGTAGAACATCAGCACTTAGAAAAAATTTCAACAAGCAAAGCATTCTGATCCCTCCCCCTCAGAGCCATATATGGCTCTGCCCCCTTGTGGTCTGTTGAAATTCAAATTCAAGCTCTGTTTTTATTGGCTGATTCAAATTCAAGCTCGGTTTTTATTGGCTGGTTACAAACTTTGTTTTTATTGGCTGGAAAATGGCGGGTCACTTTTTCTTTTTAGAAATGCTTATTTACCACCTGGAGAAGCAAGGGGACAATATTTTTTTTGTTTTTTTCAGAGATTACCTCTCTAACATCAATCTAGTGACAGAGTGAAGAAATATGTTAAAAATATATTGCTAGAAAAGTTACATATAGCAGCTTTAACTGTTAGCTACCGTAAACGGATACTACAGGTAGTCCTCGACTTACGAGGACCTCGTTTCAGACTTACGAACGCATCTCATAAAAAAATAAAAAAAAATATATTTTTAAAATAAATAAATAAATGTACAGTACTGTTCAGTTACCAAGCACTTAGCCTATCCCAGAGCCATATAAAGTGAGAGTTCCGACACTTCCATAGACTCCCGTTGTAAGAATGGAATGCGGAAGTCACGTGGGTCATGGAGGGGGCGATTCATAAGATATCTATGGGGCGATTTGTTCCACTAAACTGTTCCAAACAGCAGCGCTGCTAGCATCAAACGTAGTTCATTCTTGATGTTTCAGACGTGTTTTCTCCGGTAAGTTGATGAAAATACAATTTTCTTTTGCCCTTGTGAAGCGTTTAAAACGTCTAAAAATGCATAGTGTAGTGCTCACGCCACTAGGTGGAGCTGCAGGATAAGAAATGAAGAGGAGAACGGTAGAAGGAATGTCAGTTTGTTACGGCTCAATAATTACTGAAAAACGCTGGACAAAGTAAGAAAAGTCGTTTTTTTGTGTCATGTTGCACCAGTAGCTGCTCAAATTGACTGACAGCGACGAGCTGTTTGGAACAATTGAGAGCTACATGAACCACGTGACCGCCTGTCGGCGAGATCAGAGAGTGTCGGAACTCTCACTTTATATGGCTTTGGCCTATCCTAACACAGTTAAGGAGTGAGTTGAATTGTCTCCCTCCTCCCTAGCAGGCTCCATTCACATAAAGGGAGCTAGGGAGACAATTCAACTCACTCCATCTTTAAAAACTGTGTTAGGATAGGCTAAGTGCTTGGTAACTGTACAGTACTGTACATCTATTTATTTATAAAAATAAAAAAAATTGTATGTGATCCGACTTACGAATTTTCGACTTACGAACTGCCCATAGGTACGGAACTCGTTCGTAAGTCGGGGACTACCTGTATTTAGATAAATAATAATAATAATAATAATAATAATAATAATAATAATAATAATAATAATAATAATAATAATGAATTCCATTTATAATGCACTTTTCATTAATAAAAATCTCAAAGTGCTAGTAAGTGTAAATAACTCATGATCTACAGGACAGATTTTTATCAACCTTACAGAATGTAATTATTTGGGTTTCATTTACAAACGGTGACCTGTATGAGACATTTGAGATAAAATTTGTTGTTTTATAGACGTAATCGTGTCGCGGTTATCCTCGTTTTATTTCCTTGTATATTTTAGCAAATAGCTCATAAACCACTCGGCGGATTTTCTTTCAGCTTACAGAATGTAATTATTTGGGTTTCATTTACAAACTGTTGACCTGTATGAGGCATTTGAGATAAAAATTCGATTTACAGGTAGTCCTCGACTTACGATGCCCCCGACTTACGACGTTTCGGACTTACGAACGCATCTCATAATTAAAAAAAAATTAATATATATATTTTTATAATAAATAAATAAATGTACAGTATACTGTACAGTTACCAAGCACTTAGCCTATCCTAACTAAGTTAAGGAGCGAGTTGAATTGTCTCACTCCTCCCTAGCAAGCTCCATTCACAGAGGGAGCTAGCTCCCTTTATGTGAAAGGGAATTCAACTCACTCCATCTTTAATGGCTAAGTGCTTGGTAACCATAGTACAGTACTGTACATCTATTTATTTATTTAAAAAAA
>JBBPBX010065254.1:0-20006 GCA_038048925.1 Garcialebias charrua | reverse complement strand
CACACACACACACACACACACACACACACACACAATACCCCCATCTCCTGTAAATACAGTATATTGGTGTTTATATGTCCATTGATGTGATTAATCAAAATCAGTTAAATGTGAACATTAGTGCTCCTTATTCAGAAAATCCACGTCACATTTCAGGATCTGGTTATTATAGACACAGATTAAATGTTAAATACGACTATTTCTATATATATCACCACAGTAATGTTACACACATGAGTACTCAAAATAATACATATGATGGTTTAGTGCTTACCTATAACCTAAACATTTAAGGAGTAGACATTTTTAATAATCACGTTAAAAGTTACAAATGTAGTCTTTGGCGCCTGATTATTTTCCAAATATATTAGTGTGTGTGAATGACAGATAGCATTAAAGCTTCAGTATGTAGCTTTTTTTATGAACATATTTCTTCACTCTGTCACTACCTCCTGACAGACTGATGTTAGCCAGGTAATCTCTGAAAAAAAATTAAAAAAAATATTGTCCCCTTGCTTCTCCAGGTGGTAAATAAGCATTTCTAAAAAGAAAAGGTGACCCGCCATTTTCCAGCCAATAAAAACAGAGTTTGTAACCAGCCAATAAAAACAGAGCTTGAATTTGAATCAGCCAATAAAAACAGAGCTTGAATTTGAAATTCAACAGACCACAAGGGGGCAGAGCCACATATGGCTCTGAGGGGGAGGGATCAGAATGCTTTGCCTGTTGAAAATATTTCTAAGTGCTGCAGTTCTACAGAAACTGCATACTGAACCTTTAACATAAAAGACTTTGTAGAACAGTGCTTTATGAAGTTCACTCAATTTTCTTGTATTAGTTGACTGGCAGTTCTGCCACATCCAATATGGCGGACGCTCTGACGTGCTGCCGTAGCAAGCCAGCCCACCCAACCAGTGAACTGAACTGAACCAAGTGAACGCCCTGGCACATGACGCCAATCAGTGATGGAGAAAGGTCAGGGGAGCTTTGCTATGAACCAATAATGATGAATGATTGTTTGAAATGTGCTTAATAGGTTAACTCAAAAACAGCCGCTCTGACTCCAAATCTACCCACATTATCCCCACCCACCCAAAGCAATTTTTACCCGCAAACTCAGAATGAAAACTGCCCAATCTGGCAACACTGATAACAGTAAGAGGGTGACAGTTGAACACGAGGTCTCCGACCCCGTTTAAAGATGGATGGGTTCTCTTTAGTAACCAGTCATTCGTTGGTGTGGCAATAAAGTCATATAAATTTAAATTTATCCCCCTAACACCCATTTTGAATAAAGTTTGATTACTAACCATTTGTTTCTGTTAATCTACATAGTGGTTGTTCTAATGAAAGAACACAAAGCACTGTAGTGTCAAAGCAAATGTTAAACACACGTTGTTCTCAAAAACTGACCACAAAGATAATTCATTGGGTTAATTTAGTAAAAGTATTGCACATTCATATCTATTATAAATACTTGTATAACACAAGATAATGACAACACCTCTTTTGATTGTGGTCCAGTACAAAGTAACAGAGTTCAAGTAACTTTTCCTGATGACTTTGATTCACTCTTGTACAGGATACAAAGACAAAAAGAGAGATGTCCCACCAAGTCAGACTGAGGCTGCTGCCCAGTGCCAGGTGTTTGTTCGATGAGCCTCTTCAGGTGAAGGTGTCCGGGCTTAGGTCCAGGCAGGTGGTCACCATGAGAGCCAGATCTACAGATGATAAGGGAGTGATGTTCAGCTCCTCGGCCACTTACATGGCTGATGGTGATGGTGAGATTGACCTGAGTAGAGACCCCTCACTCAGCGGGAGCTACATTGGCGTTGAACCCATGGGTCTGCTGTGGTCGATGACAG
Source organism: Garcialebias charrua (assembly GCA_038048925.1). Lineage (NCBI taxonomy): Eukaryota > Metazoa > Chordata > Actinopteri > Cyprinodontiformes > Rivulidae > Garcialebias > Garcialebias charrua. The sequence goes on along the minus strand of JBBPBX010065254.1, from coordinate 18,141 downwards.
CAGACACCTTGCACAAAAGTTTTCAGAAGATAAGTTCCTTAAATCCCCATGTGCTGAACTTCTCAGTGCACGACGAGGGCAGGATGTTGGCTGAGGCAACTAATGAGAGGTTTCTAATGAGAGATGGTGTCAGCCGAGTTCCCATCAAACAGGGGGATCTCAACGGAGTCCTTTTTACTCCTCAAGGTTGGTCCATCTCTTTATGGTGTTCTTTGTTTTATTTATTTTTTGTCAGTAAGAGCCATGGGTTAAACCTTTTTCCCTTTGTGCATTTTATTTTCCATCAACATCAACGAGGACCCTCATCAGTATGCATACTGGTCCACACTGCTCTCACCCACCTGGAACAGAAGGACTCATACGTCCGTATGCTCTTTGTGGACTTCACATCTGCCTTCAACACCATGATCCCCCAAACTCTGATGGACAAACTACTGTATTCACACTAGGACCAAGCCCCTCCATTTGTAACTGGGTCCTAGACTTTTTAACAAACAGACCACAGTCAGTGAGGATCCACAACTTCTCATCCTCCACCATAACCCTCAGCACTGGCTCTCCTCAAGGATGTGTGTTGAGTCCTCTCCTGTTCACTCTGCTCACAAATGATTGTGCAGCTACTCATCCAGGCTGTCACATTGTAAAGTTTGCTGATGATACAGCTGTGGTGGGATGCATCACAAACAATGATGAGTCCAGCTACAGACAGGAGATGGAACACCTGGAGAGCTGGTGCAAGGACAATAACCTTCACATCAATGTGAAGAAGACAAAGGAGATGATTGTGGACTTCAGAAGGAACAAACACACCCACCGAACAAAAGTGGATCTTTAATAATAATAATAATAAATTTAATTTGTAACGCGCTTTTCATTAGCAAAAATCTCAAAGTGCTCCAAGGTGCAACTAAAATCAATGATCAAATAAAAACAAGTGATAAAATCAAGTAAAATCAATGATAAAATAACAAAAATCAATAATAAAATCAACTAAAAACAATGATAATATCAACTAAAATCAGAGATAATATCATGTTGAGGAAGGGTAGGCTTGCTTAAAAAGAAAGGTCTTTAAGCCTGTTTTTAAGTCAACCAGTGATTGTGGAGCTCTCAGGTAGTCAGGGAGGGAGTTCCAGAGGCGGGGGGCAGCCATACAGAATGCCCGATCTCCCATGGTCCTTAATTTGGTTCGAGGAAGGTGAAGGAGATTACTGTTCTGTGAACGTAGAGACTGGGTGGATGAATATGGTGCAAGAAGGTCCTTTAGATAATCTGGTGAAGTTTCATGTAAGCATTGGTGTGTAATGAGAGCAATTTTGTACTGAATTCTGTAGGTGACAGGAAGCCAATGGAGGTTATGGAGAATGGGTGTAATATGTTCCAATTTACGAGCTCTCAATAAAATCGTTGCTGCACTGTTTTGAATATATTGAAGCTTCTGAAGGTTTTTGCCAGGGATTACAGTAAACAGGGAGTTGCAGTAGTCGAGCCTGGAGGAGACAAAGGCATGGACGAGTTTATCAGCATCCGAAAAAGTTAGATATGGGCAAAGTTTGGAGATGTTTCGAAGATGGAAGCAACAGGTTTTAAACAGATGCTTAATGTGATTTTCATATGTAAGATGAGAGTCTATTTTTATTCCAAGATTTGTAACAGAGGGGGATAGGGGGATGTCTTGTCCAGAAAAGGAAATTGTTGTTATAGTTGTTGCTTGTACTTGATGAGGGGTGCCAATCAGTATGGCCTCAGTCTTGGAGCAGTTTAATTGAAGAAAGTTCTGATTCATCCATGCCTTTATTTCTTCCAGGCAGGTAGAGAGGGCAGTGAGTGAAGATGGAGATGACAATGGTGATGATGATGATGCTCCAGTCCTTATGTAGAGCTGTGTATCATCAGCATAACAGTGAAAAGAGATGTTGTACTGGTTAATAATTTGACCTAAAGGCAGCATGTAAAGGGAAAATAGCAGGGGCCCTAGAACTGACCCTTGAGGGACACCACAGGAGACACAGACAGTCTGGGAAGTGGCATTGCCAAGACTAACACATTCCAGCCTATTGGAGAGGAAAGATGTAAACCAGTCCAGGACAGTGTCACAGAGACCAACCTCCACATGAAGACGGTGGAGGAGGTTACTATTGTCCACAGTGTCGAAAGCTGCAGTGAGGTCAAGGAGGACAAGGAGGGAGGGAGAACCAGTGTCAGCAGCCATGAAGACATCATTGGTAACTCTCAGCACTGCAGTCTCAGTACTGTGAGCTGCACGGAAGCCAGACTGAAACTTCTCATACAGGGAGTGTTGCTGTAGGTGGATCTGCAATTGAGCAGCAACTGCTTTTTCCAGCACTTTTGACAGTAATGGGAGGTGGGAAATTGTGCGGTAATTAGAAAGAATGTCTGGATCCAAATTTGATTTTTTTCAGAAGAGGCCTAATGATGGAAGTTTTTAGAGTCAATGGAACATTCATTCAATGTTTATTTAGTCAGGTAAATCTTATTGAGCCTCGAGGGCTCATTTACGAAAGCGACCTGCTACAAACTAAAGAATGATGAACAGCAATGATACAAATACATTGAAACAATAAACAAAAGAAAAAGAAAAGTAGCAAAAACTAGCGAACATTATAACATGACCAGATTGTTGGGACTTATTTGTTGTTTGTGTGATAAATGGGCTTATTGCAGAGTGATTGGATTTTATGAGAGACGAGGGGAAGGGATCCAGGGGGCAGGATGAAGGCTTCATTTTCTTGATGATGGTCTCCACTTCACTCTGAACAACTTCATCAAAGCTGCTCAGGGACCCAGAATGCAGATGGATAGATGGTAAACGAAGATCAGGGAGTCTGTGGAGCTGAGATCTGATAAAGTCAACTTTGTTTTTAAAGAATGAAAGGAACAGGTTGCATTTTTTGAACAGAGTCCTCAGGAGTTTGTTTAATGGGATTAAGCAGATGGGTTATTGCGGAGAAGAGCTGTTTAGAGTTTCCAGGGCAGTTGTTGATGATGTTGGAATAATATTTGGACCATGCTTCTTTAAGAGAGTAGGCGTACGCTTTCTGATGTTCTTTGTATGCCTGCTTATGTACAGATAGACCGGATGATTTTACACGTCTCTCAATATCACGTCCAGTTGCCTTCATCTTGCGCAGCTCACCAGTGTACCAGTGGGCTGAACGGGAGAAAGACACCAGTCTTGCTTTCAAGGGAGCATGTAGGTCCAGAAGCTCCTGGAGAGATTGGTTGTAGTATTCCACAGAGTCATTTGCAGATGAATGATTGACAGCGCTCAGGGAGTGAAGATCAGCTAACAGAACCTCAGGGGAAATGTTTTTAAAGTCACGGAACTGGATAAGTCTAAGGATCTGTGGTGGAAGTGGACTCCAGCTACAAGTACTTGAGTGTACACATGAATGATAACCTCAGCTGGACCAACAACACCACCAGCCTGATCACAAAAGGTCATCAGAGACTCTACTTCCTCAGACGGCTGAGACGAGCTGATCTGAGTAGCCCAGTCCTCACCTCCTTCTACAGGTGTGCAGTGGAGAGCATCCTGTGCTCCAGCATCAACGTGTGGCATGGAGGTTGCACAGTTGCAGAAAGGAAAGATTTGCAGAGAGTGGTGAAGGCTGCACAGAAGATGTTGGAGTCAGTCTCCCCACCATCACAGACATCTACACCTCCAGATGCAGGAAGAGGGCCACCTGCATCATGAAAGACCCCACTCACCCAGCACACACACTTTTTGCCCCACTCCCCTCAGGAAGGAGGTTGAGGAGCATCAAGTGTAGAACCACTAGACTGAGGAACAGCTTTTACCCTGAGGCTGTTAGACTCATGAATAAATAACCAGAATAATCACTGCAAAATATCATATCATGTTGCTGCTGATCTGTTTTATACCATACCATACCATTTTATTTATAAAGCACTTTCAACAGGAACAAGTCCACACCAAAGTGCTGAACAAAAAAAAATGTAACAGGCAACACAGACAATGAAGTACAACACGAAAAACATAAAAACATTGCAGATCATAAGTAAAACGATCAAATATAAATCAGCTGGCATTGAAAGCAATGGAGTAGTAGTGAGTTTTTAACCGGGATTTGAAAACTGAAAGGGAGGGGGCCTGTTTGATGAGCAGCGCTCGTTCCAGAGTCTTAGGCCTGCTACAGAGAAGGCCCTGTCACCCCTGCGCTTAAGGCGAGTTTCTGGAACTCTTAAGAGTACCCGGTCCTCTGACCTCAAAGCACGTGGAGGGACACATTGGTGTATCAGATCCAAGCTTTATGTTGCTGCTGATCTGTTTCATGTTGCTGCTGATCTGTTTTCATGTTGCTGCTGATCTGTTTTCATGTTGCTGTGTTCATTCATGCCCATCTGCTCATACAGACTCATGTTCGTGCTGCTGTTAGGAATAATGCTTTTCTATGATATTAGTGCTTAGTGTATTTTTAGTTGATGTTTTTCTTAGTTCATATCTTAGATGTTATTACTGTTCTTCTCTTACATTTTATTGTTGGATGTAACTGGGAACTTGTGTACATAATCTCGTTTCATCGCATCTATCACATGTGGTGCAAATGACAATAAAGATAATAATAATAATAACAATAATAATTATTATTTTATTTTAAAGCGCCTTTCAAGACACCCAAGGACACTTAACAAACAAATACAGTTCAAACATTATCAGTGACAAATTGAAATATAAAATACATAAAGATTATAAAATGCAAAATAATAAAAATACATTTAGTAAAGTTAATGATAAGCTAGTCTAAAGAGATGTGTTTTCAGAGCAGTCTTGAACAGAGAAAGGGAGGTGGTGTTTCGAAGGTCTGGCGGTAGAGCGTTCCAGAGGTGAGGGGCAGAGCAGGTGAAGGCCCTGCTCCCCATGGTGGAGAGGCGGGCAGAGGGTACATGGAGATGTAGTGAAGAGGAGGATCTGAGAGAGCGTGATGGGATGGAGATTTGTAGGAGGTCAGATAGATAAGGAGGGGCAAGGTTGTGGATAGCTTTGAACGTGAGAAGTAGAATTTTGAAGATGATGCGTGATTTAACCGGGAGCCAGTGGAGCTGCTGCAGGACAGGAGTGATGTGGTTATAGTAGGAGGTTTGAGTGATGACACGGGCAGCTGAGTTCTGGACCATCTGTAACTTGTGGAGAGATTTGTTGGGGAGGCCATAGAGAAGGGAGTTGCAGTAATCGATACGGGAAGTCACAAGACTGTGCACCAGGATGGCTGTGGAGCGGGGTGTGAGAGAAGGACGGAGACGGTTAATATTACGGAGGTGGAAATGGGCAGACCGAGTAACATTGTTGATGTGTGAGGTGAAGGAGAGAGTGGTGTCGAGGATGACACCGAGACTCTTGACCTGAGGGGAGGGGGATAGCAGATTTGCAGGCAGCGGTCCGTTCCCTGCTGTGTTGGATCTGTACATGTTAGGTTGAGGACTGTCAGAGAAAAGAGCTGCTCTGCTGGCCAGCCGAGGATTTCTGGTTCTGGCTCTGTCTCTGTCTGGTCACAACCTGCCGAAGAACATCAAATTAATTCATGGCAGTAAATAGTTTTGGGTCAATGAGCAAACTCACAATCTTGATGTGCTGACTGATTTGCTATAAATAATACACTATTCATGCCGGTAGAAACGTAAGAATGCAGATTGCTAAATTTGGTTTGTGCTTGAAATTTAATGTGAGAATTCAGTCAACCATGAAGCAGTGGAAGAAACATTCAGTCAGATCAGATTATGATCATCGGCTTTTTACAGTTACAGAGATTTGGGTGTCAATGGGACTCGTTCTGTGGTTGTAATGTTTTGGCTGATTATGTTTTAATGAATTAATTTCTTCGTCATTTGTTGCACACCTTTGTCAAATGTCAGTTTGGTCAGAAAAAAAGGTTTTATTGAACAGTACATTCATTTTGTTATCGTTTGCAGCAGCGGTCCGTTCCCTGCTGTGTTGGATCTGTACATGTTAGGTGGAGGACTGTCAGAGAAAAGAACTGCTCTGCTGGCCAGCCGAGGATTTCTGGTTCTGGCTCTGTCTCTGTCCGGTCACAACCTGCCGAAGAACATCAAAGAAATGCATCTGGATTATTTTTAGGAATCAATAGACTTCTTAAAAGGACAAGATAAGGTGGGTTAATTAAACTTATTTGACTGTTTTTCAGGAAACTTATAAATTTAATATTTTTTTAAAATAATGTGAGTACCTTAAAATGCAGCTTTTTATTATTTGCAAAGGTACAAATTTGACCGACTTCACATTATTTTGTGGTTTGTTGCATGTAAGGGTGTGTTTTGTCCGCAGGTGGGCAGTAAAGGGATTGGTGTCTTAACCATTTCAAAAAGTGCAGATCTTGCTCTGTCCATGGCCTCTTATCTACCAGGAGTTGAGGCTGTCGTTTGGATTAATGGCTGCTCTGCTAATTCAGGACTTCCTCTATACTATAAGCAAAAACTAATTCACCCTGCATTAATGTTTGACAAGAAAAAGTTTATTTCCTCTGAGTCAGGAGCTGTTAATGTCAAATTCTCTGTCCAGAATCATCTTGACGAAGAGAACAGAGCCACCTTGATCCCCATTGAAAAAGCCAACAGTCAGTTCCTTTTTGTGGCCTCAGAGGACGACCTCAACTGGGACAGCAAGGCCTACATGGACGAGATGGTGGAGAGACTGAAGCATCATGGGAAACAGAACTTTGAGAGTGTCTGTTACCCTGGAGCCGGACATTATTTAGAGCCCCCTTATGGACCGTACTGCCCCTCAAGTTTTCATCGATATGTAAGGATGCCAGTTTTGTGGGGGGGTGAGCCCAGGTCCCACGCTGCAGCTGAAGTCCACCTGTGGCAGAAGATCCAGAAGTTCTTCTGGACTCACTTGAGCTGTGATGGTGATTGAAATAAATCAAAGTTATAGATTTAAACAGGATGATAAAAAAAATTAGGGATGCACGATATTATTGACATGGTATCGGTATCAGCCGATAATAGCTTTAAAGTTCCATATCAGACATCGGCCATTCCATCAAAAATAACACTGATATAAAATGTGCTGTTTTTGTATGACAACCCAATGACAAGGATTCCTGCAGCACAGCGTGATGATGTCACACATCACATGCCTACCTGAAGTCATGGTGGAGTGGAAAATTCAAAATGTTGACAGTGTGTACTACGTTGGACTACGCTGAGCCTCGCTACATCGTCCCCAGTCGGAGATATTTTTCTGACGTAGCCTCACCCGTATTACAAGCTGTAATTTCTTACGTCATTGATGTTGACGTAATTAATGCTAATAAATAACATTTAACACTTTTCATTTAATATAAGTTAAAGTGCTATGCATATCATAAGGTTTTTACTGAATATATGTCACCAGCTCTAACAGCTGTTGCACAATTTTTGTAGCAAATAAGCCTAAATAAGAGGAATATGTTCTGACAAAGAAAAGTATATTAAATAAAATATCAGTATCGGTTATCAGCCAAATAAGTTTTAACATATTGAATATTGGCCAAAAATCCAATATTGTGCATCCCTAAAAAAATTGTACCTGACATTTTTACTAAACTCTGCTGTATTGTTGCTTAGTACAGATATGTTATAATTTAATACAAGATGATTTAAAAAAGTAAAACTCAAAGGATGATCAAACACATTTTGAGTGCTCAATATTTCTGCACAGTAATATTGTAATGGGCAAAAAATAAAATAATGTGAACCTAATATTTATTATGTTCCTTAAAAACCAGATCTGTGGATGCCCACTTTCACCAGCATTATTTGCTATGTTTATTGAACCTTTAGCAGCAGCAATAAAGCAAAGTGCTGACATTAAAGGCATACAGTGTGAAAATATAGAACATAAAAATTGTCTATATTCTGACGATGTTTTACTTTTTCTTCAAAACTCAGAAAACTCTATATCTAATGTTATCAAATTAATAAACTCATTCTCACAAGTTTCTGATTATTCTATAAATTGGTCAAAATCTACAGCTCTTCCAATAAATTGTGTGTTTAATACTTCTTTAAATGAAAAACTACAATCAGGTAACATTACATACTTGGGTATTAAGATTTCTCATATATTAGAAGACTTAATAAAACTAAATCATATACCACTTTTAAAGAAAATTGAAGACGATCTTACTAGATGGAAATCTCTACCAATTTCACTTATGGGAAGAGTTGCCTCAGTAAAGATGATGGTCTTGCCGAGAATAAATTATTTATTCTCAATGATTCCAAACAAACCTTCAAATGAATGGTTTAAGTCCTTGGATTCTTTCATATCTAAATTCCTTTGGAAAAACAAAACTCCATGTATTAGCTTAAAAACATTACAGAAATCTAAAGAATCTGGAGGATTTGATTTTCCAAATTTTTATCACTACTATTTAGCAAATAGGTTAGAATATATTTCAAAGTGGCTAAATCCAAATGCATAAGATGTTACTTGGTTAGATATAGAGCAAACTTTATGTAATAATATTAGGGTTTCAGATCTGCCATTTTTTAGTATAAATATAAAAAAACATTGCTTTAAAAGTATCAGTATTAGCTCATCTCTGACAGCATGGTGGGAGTATCTGAAAATTACAAAGTCTTCACTACTCCCATGCAGACTAGCCTGGCCCTCGCCTTCCTGCACAGCTCCGCTCAATTCTCATTTCCCTTCACTGCACAGTCTGGGACTTCTCTCATTAACAACCATTTCTCCGGTAGATTTTTGTTCGGACCAATCAGAGAACAGAAGGGACGGAGTTTTGGACCCTAACCCACGCCCCCACCTGTCCCAGCGCGCAGAGCCCTATAAAAGGGCTCTGCCAGCGCGCAGTCAGCGAGCACCGGCATGTTCTCATTCAAAGCGATGCAAAGCGATGCAGAACTGTTTTATATGTGACACAAATTTATTAATTTCCCCTTCTTAATCCCTTATCTGGAGTTTTCTTTTGTTTTTTGGGCCAAAAGTCAAGTGATCGCTCGCGCCCTCCTCCTTCTCTCCCTCCGCTGAAATGAACAAGGAAATGGCTGTCACGAGAATTAAACTCGGGTTTTACGTTGCTGACCGAGTCCCATCAGATGTTCTGGTCTTCTGGTGAGCTGGACCAGCGATCCATGGTTTTATTGTATTTTATTAAAACGTTTTATTAACATATAAACACAGAATTTCCAGCGCGGCAGCGCAAGAGAAAAGCTGCTGCAGGAGGCGGAGCAGTTGTCAAGTTCACCAGAGCACGGGGGGTGGCTCTGAGGGGAGGGAGCAGAATGCTTTCCCTGTTCAAAATATCCAATGGTTTTGTTCCTCAGCAGAGCCCACGCCTCCAGCAAGAATCGTTTTAAAATGGAGAGGTCCCAGACCCTAGTCTGAAGCGAAGTGAAGGACAGGGTGTGGTTTTAACCAGGCTAATGCAGACAGACACCCATCTGGAACAATCCTGACATACAGAAAGAAAATAATATGTTAAATTTCTCCGGTTGGAGACTTAAGGGAATTGAACGTCTGGAACACATATTTGATGGTGTAGACTTTATTTCATTTAATGAATTAATAATACAATATGGCATTGACAATAAATACTTCTTAGAATATCAACAAATTAAGTCTATTGTAAAAAAGAAATTTAAGCTTAATAGAGAATTGTTAGTTGAAGACCCCGAGGAGGGAAAAGTGTCAGGAGACAGAGGGAGAGGAGGAAAGTGAAGAATGTAGGACTGAGGGTTGCAACTCTAAATGTGGGGACAATGACAGGCAAAGGTAGAGAGCTGGCTGACATGATGCAGAGAAGAAAGGTAGATGTTTTATGTGTCCAAGAGACCAAGTGGAAGGGCAGCAAGGCTCGCAGTATTGGAGCAGGGTTCAAACTGTTTTACCATGGTGTGGATAGAAAGAGAAATGGAGTAGGGGTGGTCCTGAAGGAGGAGTTGGCAAAGAATGTAGTAGAGGTGAAGAGAGTGTCAGATAGGGTGATGTGTCTGAAGGTAGAAGTAGAAGGTCTGATGCTAAACATAGTCAGTGGTTATGCTCCACAGGTTGGATGTGATGGGGAGGAGAAAGATAAATTTTGGAAAGATTTGGATGAAGTGATAGAGAGTATTCCCAGGGAGGAAAGAGTGGTGATTGGAGCAGACCTGAATGGACATGTTGGTGAAGGAAACAGAGGGGATGAGGAAGTGATGGGTAGGTTTGGTGTCAAGGAAAGAAACCAGGAAGGACAGATGGTGGTGGATTTTGCCAAGAGAATGGAAATGGCTATAGTCAATACCTATTTCCAAAAGAGGGAGGAACATAGAGTGACCTATAAGAGTGGAGGAAGGAGTACGCAGATCGACTACATTCTGTGTAGAAGAGGAAACCTGAAGGAGATTGGAGACTGTAAGGTTGTGGCAGGGGAGAGTGTGGCCAGACAGCATCGGATGGTTGTGTGTAGAATGACTGTTGTTGCGAAGAAGAGAAAAAGAGTAAAATCAGAGAAGAAGACCAAATGGTGGAAGCTAAAGAAGGAAGAATGTTGTGAGAAATTCAGAGACGAGCTGTTAAAGGCTCTGGGTGGTAAGAAAGAGCTTCCAAGTGACTGGGCTACTACAGCAACAGTAATTAGAGAGACAGGTAGGAAGGTACTTGGTGTGTCATCTGGACAGAGAATGGAAGATAAGGAAACCTGGTGGTGGAATAGTGAAGTGCAGGACGCCATTCAAAGAAAGAGATGGTAAATGGTAAATGGAGCTTATTTATATAGCGCTTTCTAGCCCCCTGTGAGGAGCCCCAAAGCGCTTTACAATACCAACCATCCACCCATTCATACACACATTCATACACCGGTAGCGGCAGACTGCCATGCAAGGCGCCTTTCCAGTCCTACCGGGAGCAACTCGGGGTTAAGTGTCTTGCCCAGGGACACAACGACACATGGTGTGGGGAACCGGGATTCGAACCTCCAACCTTCCGATCGGGGGACGACTGCCATTACCACTATGCCACGGCCGCCCCATTTGTTTAGATTAGCCAAGAAGAAATACGACAGTGAGAGGACTGAAGAGAGGAGATAAGAATATAAGGAGATGGGACATAGAGCAAAGAGGGAAGTAGCTAAGGCAAAGCAGAGGGCGTACAATGAGTTGTATGGGAGACTGGACACTAAAGAGGGCGAGAAGGACTTGTACCGATTGGCAAGACAGAGGGATCAGGCTGGAAAGGATGTGCAGCAGGTTAGGCTTATTAAAGATGGGAATGGGAATGTTCTAACAAGTGAGGAGAGTGTGATGGGAAGATGGAAGGATTACTTTGAGGAGCTAATGAATGAAGAGAATGAAAGAGAAAGAAGAGTGGAGGTCATAGAAACTGTGGACCAGGAAGTGGGAAAGATTAGTGAGGGTGAAGTCCGGAAAGCTCTGAAAAGAATGAAGAAGGGGAAGGCAGTAGGACCTGATGACATACCAGTGGAGGTTTGGAAATGTCTTGGAGAGGTGGCAGTGAGGTTTTTGACTCAAATATTTAATGGAATATTTGAGGGTGAGAAAATGCCTGAAGAATGGAGAAGAAGTGTGCTGGTTCCCATTTTTAAGAACAAGGGTGATGTACAGAGTTGTAGCAACTACAGGGGAATTAAGTTGATGAGCCACACAATGAAGATCTGGGAGAGAGTTGTGGAAGGAAGGCTTAGACAAGAGGTGACTATCTGTGAGCAGCAGTATGGTTTCATGCCAAGAAAGAGCACCACAGATGCCATCTTTGCTTTGAGGATGTTGATAGAGAAGTACAGAGAGGGTCAGAAAGAACTCCATTGTGTGTTTGTGGATTTAGAAAAAGCATATGACAGGGTGCCAAGAGAGGAGGTGTGGTATTGCATGAGGAAATCTGGAGTGGCAGAAAAGTATGTTAGACTGGTACAGGACATGTATGAGGACAGCAGGACAGTGGTGAGATGTGCTGTAGGAGTGACAGATAGCTTCAAGGTGGCGGTGGGATTGCATCAAGGATCGGCTCTGAGCCCCTTCTTGTTTGCTCTGGTGATGGACCGACTAACAGATGAGGTCAGGCAGGAATCCCCATGGACTATGATGTTTGCAGATGACATTGTGATATGTGGTGAGAACAGGGAACAGGTGGAAGAGAACTTGGAGAGGTGGAGGTATGCACTTGAAAGAAGAGGAATGAAAGTCAGCCGTAGTAAGACAGAGTACATGTGTGTGAATGAGAGGGAGGCCAGTGGAACAGTGAGGCTACAAGGAGCAGAGGTCACAAAGGTGCAGGACTTCAAGTACTTGGGGTCCACTGTCCAGGAAAATGGGGAATGTGGTAAAGAGGTGAAAAAGAGAGTCCAGGCAGGATGGAGCGGATGGAGAAAAGTTTCAGGAGTGATTTGTGACAAAAAGGTGTCAGCAAAGGTCAAAGGAAAAGTTTACAAGACAGTGGTGAGACCAGCTATGTTGTATGGTCTGGAGACAGTGTCATTGACAAAAAGACAGGAGAAAGAACTGGAAGTAGCAGAAATGAAGATGCTGAGGTTCTCCTTAGGAGTGACAAGGATGGATAAGATCAGGAATGAGATAATCAGAGGTACAGCACATGTTGAACAACTGGGAGATAAAGTTAGGGAGGCCAGACTGAGATGGTTTGGACATGTCCAGAGGAGGGACAGTGGGTATATTGGTAGAAGGATGTTAGAAATGCAGCTGCCAGGAAAAAGACAAAGAGGAAGGCCAAAGAGGAGATATATGGATGCAGTTAGAGAGGACATGAAGGTAGTTGGAGTGAGGACAGAGGATGCAGAGGACAGAGTGAGGTGGAGGAGGATGACTCGCTGTGGCGACCCCTGAAAAGGGAAAAGCCGAAAGAAGAAGAAGAAAAGAATTGTTAGAGACACCAATGTGCGTGTCAGAATTCATTAATCTTAAACAACCCAAATTGTTATCTAAAATATACAAGAAATTGTCTAAAATCGATGGCTCCATAAAACTTCCTGTTGCAAAATGGGAGACAGATTTATCAGTCAACTTTGACAAAAACACCTGGTCTCAAATATGTTTAAAAACATTTAAAATGACTAGAATATCTTATTTACAATTAACACAGTATAAAGTTCTCTATAGAGTACACTATACAGGTCAGCGAATGTTTAAGATGGGATTTACATTATCCAACAATTGCTCTCAGTGTACAAGTAATATACCTGATGATTATATTCACGCACTCTGGTTCTGTCCACCCGTTCAGAGGTTCTGGGTACAGGTATGTGAAGACTTGTCTAAATGTTTGAAATGTAATATCCCACTCTCTCCATCTGTTTGCTTATTGGGTATCTTTGAAGATGTTATACTAGAAAAAAATACATCCTGTATGCTTTTCACTGCCTTATGCATCGCAAAGAAAACCATACTCGTAAATTGGAAAAATAAAAATAATCTTAGCATTAATCAGTATAAAAATCTTCTGTTAGATCATATTAGTCTTGAAACAGCATCTGCCGACACATCGGATCAATCTATTTGGCATTCTTTGATCGGCTCCGTTACGTAGTGAGGGTGGGGGGTCTGGGATCTGGCCTTGTGGGGCATTGGGGCTGGTGTGGGGGGAGGTTGGGGTATGGGGCGCCGGGAGGTTGGGGCTGCTTGGGCGGGGAGGACCCTGCCTTCGACCTGGGGAAGACCGGAGGGGTTCTGGGGGATGTCTGCTGGGGGCGGCATGCGGGCCCTCAGGTGGTCGGTGGCGGCGGTCATGGGTCACCGGTCGGTGACCCGGCTGTGCTGGGGTGGTTTCGGGGTGGGCGACGGGAGCTTGGGATTCTGGGGGCGTGTCGTCCTCGGGCTTGGGTCTGGTGGGGGTAGGGGGTCTTGGGCTCTGGCGGGCGGGTTGCCGGGCTATGGGCTGGCTCACGCTCTGGTGCCCGGCCCTGGCAGGGGGCCCTCGGCTCGCTGGTGGGCTGGGGGTTCATGTGCTAGGGGGTTGGGTGTCTGGTAGCGTGACTGATGGCCAATGGGAGGGGGCGGGTCAACCCAGCCTGGGTGTCTAGTGTGTTATGTGTTCTGAAAGTTGTTAGTATGAAGGGTGGGTGTAGTATTTCTTCTGGGGTGTGGACTAAGTGGATGTCCTTGATGGTGGTCTGGGACTACGCATGGCCGGTGTGCGGGCCCTGGTTGGGGACTGCTCTCGGTGCTTCCTGGCTCTGTCTGCGGTTGGGCGGGCGCACTTGGCCGTGTCATCCATGTGGGATTTTGTGTCCTCTTGGGCGGCGGGCTGACTGTGGTTCGTAGGGGTCTGGGCGGCCCTGGTGGATGTGGGCTGTTGGTTGTGCTGTTGGCGGCCCTTGGGGCCGTGTCCCTCTCTGGTCTTTGGCTCAATGGCCTGGCGGCCGGAGAGGTGTTTTCTTTGCCTCGCTCCTGGGGTGGACCTTGGCGAACTGGGGGGGGTATCTAGGGTCAGCGGGGGAGCTGACTCGCTGCGGGAGCATTGTTCCTGCAGATATTTTCTCCCCATCCCTCACCACGCACCTCCGCCCTCTTCATCTCAAATTAATACATGTAGGGATTTTGAGACTCGGGTGTGCTACAACGTTTTTACATCTCTGTTGTTCAGAACCACCTGGGACTCAATTTTATTATACATGTTGCACACTTCCATAATGAGTCAGTGTGTTTGTTGCGGGTTGTTCTTTTATTGCTGAAAACTGCTGCTGTTAAACAGACATGAGGGCAACATGAGCATTTCCTCCTTCCTCAGCCAAACATAGTACTTAATTACTGTCCGCTTCATGCACTTACAATAAACAGTCCTAAATTCAGTTCAATAGCAAATTATTCAGTTACAGCTCAATTCTCCTAACACACAAATAATTATGGCAGTATATCCTATAAGTCCCAACACAACCAGTTAAAGTTAGCTTAGCTGCCAGCTTACTCAGACTAACAACATTAGGTAACATTTAACACAAGGGGTAAACGGCCAACATTCCCCACATTCACATGGACTTCTCAATAATCTCATACATTGCTATATTTGTGTCACTTGTGTGGATAGTTACCTGTTAAACAGACATGAGGGCAACATGAGCATTTCCTCCTTCCTCAGCCAAACATAGTACTTAATTACTGTCAGCTTGCTGAGTCAGGAGTGCACACTATATTTGATATGCCCTCTTGTGGCAAACTGTTGCCACTACATGCTTACTGAACATCCTCAGTTAAAGTGAGAGAATTAAACCTTGATGAGCAATTGCACTATTAAAACAGAACATCTTCCATTCTGTCACACTCTCCCCTCCAAATACAATGTCATCCTGACATTCAGGTACCAGCAATTTATATCACATAAATCAGTTCACATGTTCTTGAGATGTTTTACAAATAAACAGCACACTTCTAAGCAGGAGTCAGAGGTCACATGTTTAAAGAGATGCCATACTGTATTCAGTCCCAAAATATGACATGTATCTCCTGTTACTGTCACATTTCTGTAATCGACGTCATTGTGCACGATGACAATCCATCACTTGATTCGCCTGTAGCATAAATATCTGCAATCTCTTCTGAAAGTAAGGTACTTTGACAAAGAAGCAAGCTCTACCTACAAAACTTGTTGAAACTGACATAATTGGTACCATTATTATCTGGAATTTTGACTGCAATACAACATTTAAACATGTGCCAATCCTCTAAACCTTTTACCACTTTTAGCAGAATAGCAATGTAGTTTTATTCACCTAACGTGTTAACTTTGCACACCATTGTAACTCATTCACATGACATGACAGGCTGTCCTAATTTATGATAAGTAAATCTCAACACAGGTTTTCTTGTTCGAGAAGGATACATTCTCATTCCATGAGGTGATGTGTCAGTCTCTTCTTGGTCACTTGGTGTTGATTGGTGAGGCGTATCTCCACTGTCCATACTCTCCACTTCTTCACCCAGAGTAGGTTGTTGCACTCTTCCACCACCACCATCATCATCATCCACCCTGTCACTTTGCATGTCTCCAGCATTTGGATGGAAATCTGGTGCCTCAGCTCTCAGCTGTCTCTCGGTGTGATGACTTGACTCCATGTTGTGATGCTGTGGATGTGGACTGATGATTGCTTCCCAGTCTTCATCATCATTATCAGAGCTGTCTTCATGCCTCTGTTTGTCTCTCTCCTTTCGGGGTCTTTCTGGCTGGGTAGGTTCTTTTGATGCTGTAGATGAAAGGAAATCACATGGGAGCAGTAGATTTCTGTGGATGACTCTGGTTCTCCCCTTCCCACTTTCTGGTTGGATTTCATATACTGGACTGTCCTGATGTTTCCTTTCTTTGACAACATACACTTGATCCTCCCAGAAGGCCCTTAGTTTTCCTGGTCCTCCTCTCTCATTCAAGTTCCGAACCAGCACTCTGCATCCTGGATACAACTCCACTCCATGTATTTTCTTATCATAAAGAGCCTTTCCTCTCATTGCCTGATTACTGGCTGTTCTGGATGCCAGCTGATAGGCCTCACTCATTCTTGTCCTCCATTTTTCTGCATAGTCCTTGTGAGATGAGCTTCTGTCTCCCACCTTGAGACCGAACATGAGATCAATGGGGAGCCTGGGTTGGCGACCAAATAAGAGGAAATAGGGAGCGTAACCAGTAGCTTCACTACGTGTGCAATTGTATGCATGGACCACCTTTGCTAGAGAAGATTTCCAATCTGTTTTCTCCATTTCTGGTAGACTTCTCAGCATAGACAGCAGCGTCCTATTAAACCTTTCCACCTGGCCATTCCCCTGTGGGTGGTATGGTGTTGTTCGTGACCCCTTGACCTCACTGTAATTCTTTAGTGCTGAAAAGAGTTTATTTTCAAATTCTTTCCCCTGGTCATGATGCAGCTTTGTGGGAAAACCAAACCTTAGTACAAAATCACCAAATACCTTCTCTGCAGCTGTTTTGGCAGCTTTGTTTCTGCAGGGATATGCCTGGGCAAACCGGGTGAAGTGGTCCATAACGATGAGGATGTATTCATACCCTCCACTGCATTTTTCAAGGTGCAAGAAATCAATGGATACTAACTCAAAAGGGTATGTAGTGATTATATTAGTGAGGGGGGCTCTAGATGGCTTGTTTGGCCGCTTGCGTTTCAAACAACTGCAGACACGAGTCACATAGTGTTCCACATCACCCTGCATGTGAGGCCAATAAAAGCGATCTCTAATGAGATTTAGCACCCGCTCCACTCCAAGATGACCCATTTCCTCATGAAGCTCCTTATAAACAAGTTGATGGTATTTCTTTGGTAAAAGGAGCTGTGACCGGCTGGCTGTCCTACGACAGAGTAATCCATCTTCATCTACATACAACTTGTGTTTTTGTCTCATCAGAGCAGCAGCCTCTCTACTACCTTTGTACCTCACACCCTTTTGTATCCCCTTTGTAGTCACACATTTCAGTACTTCACCAATCACTGGATCATCTTGCTGTGCTTGTCTAATCGCTGATTTCGTTATCTCATTCACTGATGTCGGCACAGGATCACATTCCTCCGACACCAGACTGTTGATGATTGCTGGGCACAGCCAAGGTTCTGACTCACTGATGTCGGCACAGGATCACATTCCTCCGACACCAGACTGTTGATGATTGCTGG
This sequence comes from Garcialebias charrua, assembly GCA_038048925.1. Lineage (NCBI taxonomy): Eukaryota > Metazoa > Chordata > Actinopteri > Cyprinodontiformes > Rivulidae > Garcialebias > Garcialebias charrua. Next base: position 523 of record JBBPBX010065254.1, on the reverse strand, counting down.
GCACAGCCAAGGTTCTGACTCCAGAAACTGAACTGTAACTGCCTGAATCATGATGTTTATTACCTCTGGGTGTACTAGCTGTGTGCAAGTCTGCATGTACGTCTCCATGCTGAGCGGCATGCGAGAAAGACCATCTGCATCTTTGTTTGCTTTGCCAGGGCGATACTTTATTGAAAACTGGAAATCAGCAAGTTCTGCAACCCATCGATGAGTGGTTGCATTCAGTTTAGCTGTTGAGAGCACATATGTAAGAGGGTTATTGTCCGTGTAAACAGTAAATGTTGGTGCATAATAGAGATAATCTCTAAACCTCTCACATATGGCCCACTTTAAAGCCAGAAACTCCAGCTTCCCTGAATGAAGGTGGTAGTTTTTTTCTGGGGCTGTTAGTGTCCTGGATCCATATGCAATGACTGCCAGATTTCCCTGTTGCCTCTGATAAAGCACAGCACCAAGTCCCTCTTGTGAAGCATCACAATGTAAGATGAAGGGTTGTTCAAAGTCTGGATAACCTAAAACAGGT
>JBBPBX010065253.1:0-20006 GCA_038048925.1 Garcialebias charrua | reverse complement strand
CAAGATAATGCCAGACCACATTCTGCAGCAATCACAACATCATGGCTACGTAGGAGAAGGATCCAGGTACTGAAATGTCCAGCCTGCAGTCCAGATCTTTCACCTATAGAGAACATTTGGTGCATCATAAAGAGGAAGGTGACAAAGAAGGCCCAAGACGATTGAACAGTTAGAGGCCTGTATTAGACATGAATGTAGAGCATTCCTATTTCTAAACTTGAGAAACTGGTCTCCTCTGTCCCCAGACGTCTGTTGAGTGTTGTAAGAAGAAGGGGGGATGACACACAGTGGTCAAAATGGACTTGTCCCAACTTTTTTGGGATTTGTTGACGCCATGAAATTTTGAAACAACATATTTTTCCCTTAAAGAGGTACTCAACCCACTGTGAAACGGTAGCTCCGCCCCCAGACCAGATTCAAACTCCTCATGAAAATGGGAGTGTTGAGAGACAAGGAGGGGAGGAGGTGGGTGGTTGTGCTGCGTTCACGCCCCCACTAGCAACAAACTAAAATAAACTAAAACTCTAGCAAACAACTTACAACAAGCAACAACAAAGAATAAATATGTAGATGTATTTATCTATTCCCACCCGATCTATCCAAAACAAAAGGCTTTGGGGAAAAAATTTAAATAATACTACACGGTATGCCATGACTGGGGATCGAACATGGGTCTGTCGGACCCCAAACCCGCTCCTACACCATTGCCCCATCTTGGCATTCATGCATTACTCGTCCATCGCACAATAAGAAAAGAAATACAACCAAATAGTTTCGATGAAGTGGAAAGTATTCATACAATACATAAATTACAATTTACAAATAACTAGTGCCATTCCGAGAACTATAATATACTTTGTTGCAGAGCTTTTCCGGCGTGCATTGTACCACTTCCATATAAGGTATGAACTACAGCGAGGACCTTCCATCTCTGCAGGGGATTGGCTCTGCTTGAACCACTTCCGTGACGTCAGAGTGAACAGTCCTTGACCAATGAGACAATCAAGGTGCAATTCCTCTGTTCAACCCATAGGGTTACCGTAAACACGTTTTTAGACCAAATATTGCCGATTTAAACTAATACGCACAAATATATGAAGATTAACACAGACATAGTGCTGTACAACATTCTAGACACATTCTAGGAAGTTTATCAGCTAAAAAAAGTTAATTTGGAGTTTGTTCCTCTTTAAAATGATACATTCTCTCAGTTTAAACTTTTGATCTGTGATTTGTGTTCTATTCTGAATAAAATATTAGATGTTGGCACCTCCACATCATTGCATTCAGTTTTTATTCACAATTTGTTTAGTGTGCCAACTTTGTTGGAATCCGGTTTGTAGTCGCTGAGAGTCATCCCTAACGTGCTCTGAGCGCTGACGGATCACACAAGAAGTAAAATAATGAAATGTTGATGTGGTGGGAGGAACGAGGAGCAGACTGGGATGGTCTGAAGGGTGGAGGAGGTTGGAGATGTATCGAGGAGAGAGGAAGTGTCGGGTTTTGAAAACACGTGTGTCGTTCTTACCTTGTGGACAAAGTTGACCCGTCCCACCGCCCCGACCTTGGACGTGTAGTTGATGAAACCGATGTTTCCCTCGGTGGCGGCGTACAACTCTCTGACTTTAACGTCCCCAAACCGATTCAGAAACTCGGTCCAAACGTCGGTCCGGACTCCGTTGCCGATGGCGATTCTCACTTTGTGACTCTTCTCGTTTTCTCTCTGCAAGAAGATCCAGTTGAACAAACGTTCCAGCAGCACGAGGCGGGCGGCGCACTGACGCTCACGTATTTACCCTGGGCGAGTTGCAGAGGTAGCGCAGCGTCTCCCCGATGTACTGCATCGCCGTCACGTCGTACTTCCTGCAGTCGTCCCAGAACTGAGAGGCAGAAAACTTCCTCTTCAGGACGACGGTGATACCTGCTCTTAACGTCACACAGACACGAGCTTCTTTTAGGTGCTTGTGAGAATTAACGGGAATCATCAGCGACTAGTTTTCACGACCAGCTCGAGTTTCTACAACTTCCAGAGACCAGCATAACGTTGTCTGATCCTGAAGAGCACTGGTGTGGTTGCCACAACCAGGGAGGCTCAGAAGATGAATTCTCCATCTTTTTATTACGCACACTGAGTTAGATGTGGTGAGAAAAGTCAAATACTGAGAGAAGTTCACAAGAAAGGTTATTACCGTAATTTCTGGACTATAAGCCGCTACTTTTTTCACACACATCGAACACCGCAGCTTTTACAATGCTGCAAATGTACCTTCTTTTTTTGGGGGGACGTGCTAACGAGCTTCCTGCTGCCAAAACATTTAGCCTCATCACACCCGGATGCTCACATAGCTGCCCAATACATGGCTCTCTTGGGGGGTGGACCTCATTAGGGATGTGTGATATGGCATAAAATTCATATCACAATATGTAATAGAAATTTTACAAAAGCATAGGGTGTCCTTTTGCCATCATTTACACTAAATAATCTCAATCAATAAAATTCCACTACTAGGTCCAGAGAGTTTTTAAATAATTACTTTGTAAATCAAGTATTAGGTTTATTTCTTGTAGTGCAAAACAGTGCAAAATATATCAAATGTAGTTTTAGCCATATGTTTTAAACTAAAGAATATGTTGTTAAACTTAGTTTCCAGTCTTCTCACTTAAGAAATGAACACTGCACAGTGCACACTGAAAATACTTATTAATAATAATAATAATCTTTATTTGTATAGCACCTTTCTACAATGCCTTGCACTGACCAAGGTGCTTAACACCTGCAAGGTGCTTAACTTAACAAAACGCAAATTCAAAATCTGGCTGTCATTTGTTAAGAGTCTAAAGATTGTTGGCCAAGAACACCAGCTTATCCAGTCTCTGGCTTTAAGAGACTGGTGGCATGAAACAGTGTTGCCAAATGTTGCCTAAATGTCCTTTGAAGGAGCACTCGAGGTTGGAATGCAAAGATATTTCTCGGCCAGTTTTGCTATTCTTGGAAAATTAGCCTGGTGCAGTCTCCACCAGTCCAGTGGGTCAGTTTCTGACAGACACGAAGGTTTGGCTTCAAAAGCAAAGGAGGGGTTCCTCCAGTGGGTGTTTCCTGCTTTAAGGAGAGCAGACACAAAATGGCGGCCAGTTTCCTCTGTGGCTTTGACCAGAGAGGGTCTCGCAGTAAAATCACACAACACAGCGTTTTTTTTTCACCGATCAGAGAGAAGGTTTAACCATTTTTATTTAGCACAAATGCACTCTCTAAAGCTGACCAACGCTTATTTTAACTTTGGATGGAACACAGTGTTTTTGCGCATGCGTCTGAATACGAGTACGGAAAGCCGCTTGTAGTTAGCTTGTAGCTTCGCTACTTAGCTCTCGAAGAAAATACTTTAACACCATTTACGCACAGTTTTCAACAAAAAAATGTAACGGTTAAATTTGACAACTCTGATTTTACATCAGACACAGCATTACTGTGGTTAGCCGGTAGAATACACATCATAGGCTAAATGTCTATCGTTACTAGCTTGTACTGTTTATATCGCACATTCCTAATCCTCATGACTCAATGAGACCACCTGTATAAATAAAGTTTTAAAGAAAAACCGAACAATAAAATTACCCAATTACCCCCACTGGGGGGGGGGGGATACCCCTCCCCATGTTGCCCCCAGGGAGGGAGGAAACGTGATGAAGAGGACAGCACAAGCTCTGTGCGCAGGAGGAAGGTGAAGATGGCGATCAATGGCTTACTGGTAGGCTACTGTATTTTTTTTATCAGCCGTGTTACAGGCACTGTTCATTCACTGTACATATTTGTGTATGTTACAGTGCATAATATTTAATTAAAAGTTTAAAAAATATTTCTGTCTATCATGTTACAACACAGACACGCACAGCTTATACACAAGTGCAGCCTATACTGTATATGTACTATTTTATTTTGTGGCGCGGCTTATATTTAGGTGCGCTCAATAGTCCGGAAATTACGGTAATTAATTCAGTCATAACATTTTGTTGAAGGATACTGCCCACTGCCGTGCATGCCAGACGTGCAGCCTTTTGAGTCAAACTTTAAATATATTGTCCTGCACAATCTCTTGCAAGAAGGCTCATGAGTATGTGTTGGTAACAACCCTCAGCTACTACCACGTCAAGCTTTAGCTCAATATTTGTAAGTCTGACTAAGTTATAGCCATTTATGTGTTGAATGAATTTGACCAGCTCTGGCAGCCATCTTTATTTGGACTGTCTTCAAACGTTAATCATTTGTGGATGAACACACAGTGATTATTTCCTGAAAGCTTCAATAAAATTCATCCAGCAGTTTGTGAGATATTTTGCTAACAGACACACACTGTATGTGCCAGATCAGCTGTGTTTTCTTTAAGAAATATACAGTAACGTGTACATGCGTAGCCTCTCTCATGTACTTTGTTGTGTTTTTATATATGATGTGGACCCGTGGGTTTGAAACAAAGTTAATAAATCACCTCTCTCGATGGATCCCATCATCCCGATGAGGAAGCCGGCGCTGTGGTACAGAGGCAGGTTGATGTAGAAGGTGTCCTCCGCTGTGACGCCACACGCCGCCTGGACGAAGGAGGCGGCCCACAGTTTCTCATGGGTGACCACGGCCGCTTTGGGCAAACCTGTCAGACACACAACGATGAGTGAATGAGGAACACAGAAACAAATCTCCCTGAAGCCCCGCCCACGTCTACAGGTGTGACCCCACTACTGAGTTCTCATGGTTTTGTCCTTTTTGTCACACTCCAATGGTTCAGATCAGCAAATGAACTGTAATGTAAAATAACCGGAGTAAATACAAAGTGCAGTTTTTAATTGTTTCATTTACTGAGACAAAAAGATCTCCAAACCAACCGAGGCCTGTCTCCTTTTGTTCAATCGTGAATTAAGAGCTTTTTGTGTTGGTTTTGGAAAACCAAGTTCAGTTTGACTCGTTCTGATCATTACTGGACCCGAGGAACCAGGAAATAGTTTAAAAAGATCCATTAACCACAAAATAAGATAAGAACTGTGGTGACCCTTCACACAGTGACTCCATGGGAGTGTCGAAGACTCACCCAGGAGGCCCACAAGAACCTGAACACCACCTAAAGCCCCACAGGCCTCCAACTAAAACTAACTTTCATATTGACAGTCAAACATTCATTCAATCTATTTCTACAGGTTAGTCTCATTGAGTCGAGGACTCATTTACAAGAGAGACCTGTTTTAAACAAAAAAACACAAATAAGATACAGACAACAATAAACAGTCATAAAATGCACATAACATGAAAAGTAAATAAAAGTAGTGATATGAAACAAAATAAAAACAAGCTACATTATGAAACAGGGTAAAATACTAAATCAATATGTCTGCATTGATTTTTGAAAAAAAAAAAAAATTTTGTATGCCTATTTTATAATTGTCCATTGTTGTTACTCACTGTTGTCATCACTCTTTGTTAAAATGCAGGTCTCTTTTGTGCATGAGTCCCTGAGGCTCAATGGGATTAACATGTCTAAATAAAGATTGAATGATTTTTTTTTTGCATTGAACTTGGCAGATGGTTAAAATCCCTTAGAGAGGTCAAGGCCGAGAGCTTCAGATCTTTTTGTAAGATATTCAGGAAATAGGAGCAGAATAGGAGAAGGCCCTTTTGCCAAGTTCAGTCCTCACTGACGGAACACTGCAGGTAATCATGTCCTGAGCATGCACGCTGTAGCTGCACTCACGCAGAGACATGTAGGAGGAGATGTATGAGGGCAGCAGACCAAGAAGTGATTTAAAGATGAAAATGTACCAGTGGAAGAGTCTGTGTGAGGTTAATGATGTCCAGTTAACCAGTGAATACAGGGTGCAGTGGTGGGTACGATAATCACAACCAGTTATGAATCTTAGTGCACCATGATAGACAACATCCAACATCTGCAGGTGCTTGTAGGAGCATTCATGTAGAGAATGTCACCGTAATCAATGGAGGGAAGGAAAGTCACAGATACAAGGTGTTTCCTAACATTCAGAGTTAGACAGGATCTGTTTCTGAAAAAGAAACCCAGTTTAACTTTCAGTTTCTTTATCAAGTTTTCGAAATGCGGAGAGAGATGTGCATCAACCAAGATTCCCAGGTATTTGTAGGAATCGACAAACTCAATAAGAACATCATTTGTAGACAAGATAGAAGAACTGCTGGTACAAACTTCATGTTTGAAAACAACATCCCATTGCTTTCATCAGCATTTAGCACCAGTTTGAGATGGAACAAGTCTGAATGAATTATATTGAATGCAGACTATAAAAGCTGGAAAACCTTAGCAACTGATTTAGCGCAACAATAAACTACTGTGTCGTCAGCAAAGAAACGTAAGGATGCATCAGGGACGTTCTGACCTAACCTAAATGTAGATTGTAAAGAGAGTGGGTCCAAAGACTGAGCCTTGTGGTACGCCATTATCAACAGTTAAATAACTGGAAGAAGTACCATTGTGTTGAACACATTGCCTCTGACCTCACCATGGTGAAACATGGTGGTAGTAATGTGATGGTCAGGGGCTGATTCAGGATCTGGATGACTTGCTGTAACTGACAGGATCATAAATTCTGCTCTTTAGATGAAAATCCTACAGGAGAACATCTGTTGGTGGCTGCAGCTGCACAACGATCTGAAACAGCAGCCAAACTCCTCCACGGCCGGGTGAAGAACTCATGAGCAGGCTTGAGCGGTCGTTCCCGTGGAGGCACAAGAGTTATCAGGTTCACACAAAACTGAATTTTAGATTTACTCAGATTACCTTTGTTTTGTTTGATGATCTGAATCATGCAAATGTGGTGAAAGCAAGATGAACAGAAATCTGGAAAGGGGTGAAAACTTTTCACACCGATACACTGATTCGTAAACCCAACGGATGACATCATCGCTGCCGGTAAACCTGCTCCCACAGCCAGCTGCTTTAAAACAACAGCTACTGTAGCTGGTGAGCATCACGAAGGATTTAGCAGCTAAAGAGCCAGAAACGATCAGATTAGATTGTTTGGTTAAACGTGCAGCATGAGCATGTACGAGTTTGTGTTTGGGTCCACGAGCAGCCGCTCACGCACAGACCTCTGGTAGAGCTGCATGACAGAAACAGAGTGACTGGACTTTGATTTCAAAATAAAACCTTGCTGAGTCACACAGATGTGTTTGTCTGGAGATGATCAGGCTGATGTTGAGAATAGTGACTGATTAAAACTTGATTTATTTATCAGAGCACATTTCACACAAAGCTCATTTGTCATTTCTACAACTAAAAAACACAGAACCAAGATCATTGACGTCAACATGTGGAGCTGATCTTGGTTTATGAAAGACGTTTATTTATGGGACATTTGACTTTTCACAGAGCTTTTATTTTTTTCTATACACTCCTTTATTGTTGTCATTTTCAAGCAAAACTCGTGTTGATGGCAAACCCCTGGACTGAACTGAGCTGAACCAGAAGAAAACCTTCATCAATTTCAGAAATCTGTAAGAAAAAAACGAGGATTATGGGAAAATTTGTGATAATTTTGTGGAATTATTTAAAAAAATAAATAAAAAAAACTCAGTGACGAAAATCGCAAACAAAATCATAAACCAAAACCAAAACTGTTTGTAAGACAATGGCCCTCATGCACGAACATGTTCGTATTTTTATCCTAAATTTCTCCTACTTTTGTTCGTACGAAGCGTTCGTACGAACATGCCACGTCAGATTCAACAAACTCTTCTATCCTCAGGAAAAGTGTGTAAATGGCTGCGCAAATATGATGAATCCCACCTGTTCTTCACCTGCGCGTGCACGCGGAGAGGTTATTTACATAATTCCCACCCCTCAAAACACCATATAAGGCTACGTTTCCTGCCTCAGAGGCAAAACGTGTTCGTTCATAAAATGACAGCGAAAAGTAAAAAGAAGAACTCTACCGGTGCGGAGATTGAAGTTCTGCTCTCTGAGGTCAAGAAAAGAAAATCTGTCCTTATTAGCAGCGTCACTCATGGGAGTAAATGACCAACTAAAGCCAAAGAATGTTTGTTTATAATAAATGTGGACCTTAAAATATACATGCGTCCTGGTGGCCCACTGGGTAAAGCATTGCACTGCTTATCGAGACCTCGTGGGTTCGAGTCCCACGAGGTATGACTTTTTTTTTTCCTTCTTTCTTTAGATTATTTATTCATTCCAGATTAAAAAGACTTTATGCTTCATTTCTTGTTGTATTGTAAATAGTTTTCTTGTGTTTTTTAAATCTGGAATGAATTAAAAGGAGAAAAAAAAACGTCCCATGTGGGACTCGAACCCATAAGGTTCGGAACTGCAACGCTCTACTCATTGAGCTATCTGAGCTCTATGACAGCAACAGGAGGAGGTCAACCTAAAGTCTGCGTTACCGAAGAGTCTGCGCCAGGGTATTGACATGGAAAATTACAATTTTACTCAGGTTTAATTTGTAACCAGAATTTATTCATTCATTATTACATTTAAAATTATAATTCGACTTCAAACAGAACCTATTGTCAAAAACAATTGTGGTGCGTGACTTTTTTAAACTCTAAATATTTTCTAAATAACGAAATATGAAGTTATTAGTGGAGAAATTCCGTCTGGATGACAGCAGACTGACGCTCCTAAAATATACGACAGGTCCGGACCACTCGTAAATTTTGTTCGTATCTGAAAAAAATCGTAGGATACGAAAACATTGTTGAATGCCACAAATTATCCTAAATCACTCGTACGCACAGTTTAAGAACAAATCTGTGCGTACGAACGTATGGAAGCCATTGTGTCTCATATATAAAATTAAAATGGATTAGCAGAAATGCTTTTTCATTTCAAAGTCAAGCTGCATTTTTTGACTCATTAATAAAATTAAAATTAAATCATTTTCATTTTCTAAATCAAAACTGCTCATTGTGTAACTTAATTAAAAAGATAAATAAAATAACGTTTGACATTTAATTTTCAAAACATGTCCCAGTAAAAAGTGACCAAAATTCATTTTGAAATGTCAATTTTGAAAATTAAAATGAAATAGCAGAAATGCTTTTTCATTTCAAAGTCAAGCTGCATTTTTTGACTCAGAAATAAAATTAAAATTAAATCATTTTCATTTTCTAAATCAAAACTGCTCGTTGTGTAACTTAATTAAAAAGATAAATAAAATAATGTTTGACATTTAATTTTCAAAAAATGTCCCAGTAAAAAGTGACCAAAAATCATTTTGAAATGTCAATTTTGAAAATTAAAATGAAATAGCAGAAATGCTTTTTCATTTCAAAGTCAAGCTACATTTTTTGTCTCATAAATAAAATTAAAATTAAATCATTTTCATTTTTCTGCTTCACAACGCCCACTGAATCACTGATTGGCTGTTTTAGTAGCAGGCGGAGCTTTAGACAGGGACAGGAAAGACAAACATAAAATAAGTTGTCCCGTAAGACGGAGCTTTAACTCCCACCTCCGGGAGAGCTTTGAACACGTTCCGAGGGAGGCGGGGGACATGGAGTCCGAGTGGGCCGTGTTCCGCGCCTCTATTGTCGAGGCAGCTTATCGGAGCTGTGGCCGCAAGGTTGTTGGTGCCTGTCGAGGTGGCAACCCTCGAACCCGGTGGTGGACACCGGCAGTGAGGGATGCTGTCAGGCTGAAGAAGGAGTCCTATTGGGCCTTTTTGGCTTGTGGGACCCCGGAAGCAGCTGATAGGTACCGGCAGTCCAAGCGGCATGCGGCTCGGGTGGTTGCTGAGGCAAAAACTCGGGCGTGGGAGGAGTTCGGAGAGGCCATGGAGAATGACTTCCGTACGGCTTCGAGGCGATTCTGGTCCACCATCCGGCGTCTCAGGGGGGGAAAGAGGTACGAGACCAACACCATTTATGGTGGAGGTGGCGTGCTGCTGACCTCAACTCGGGATGTTGTGAGTCGGTGGGCGGAATACTTCGAAGACCTCCTCAATCCTACTGGCACGTCTTCCACTGAGGAAGCAGAGCCTGGGGACTTTGGGTCGGGTTCTCCGATCTCTGGTGCTGAGGTCGCCGAGGTGGTTAAAAAGCTCCGCGGTGGCAAGGCTCCGGGGGTGGATGAGATTCGCCCGGAGTTCCTTAGGGCTCTGGATGTTGTAGGGTTGTGTTGGCTTACGCGACTCTGCAATATCGCGTGGACATCGGGGGCAGTTCCCTTGGATTGGCAGACTGGGGTGGTGGTTCCCCTATTCAAAAAGGGGGACCGTAGGGTGTGTTCCAACTATAGGGGGATCACACTCTTAAGCCTCCCTGGTAAGGTCTATTCAGGGGTTCTGGAGAGGAGGGTCCGTCGGATAGTCGAACCTCGGATTCAGGAGGAGCAGTGTGGTTTTCGTCCTGGTCGTGGAACACTGGACCAGCTCTACACCCTCAGCAGGGTCCTGGAGGGTGCGTGGGAGTTTGCCCAACCAGTTTACATGTGCTTTGTGGACTTGGAGAAGGCATTCGACCGCGTCCCTCGGGGGGTTCTGTGGGGGGTACTCCGGGAGTATGGGGTACCAGGCCCATTGATATGGGCTGTTAGGTCCCTGTACGACCGGTGTCAGAGCTTGGTCCGCATTGCCGGCAGTAAGTCAGGCTCGTTTCCGGTGAGAGTTGGACTCCGCCAAGGTTGCCCTTTGTCACCGATTCTGTTCATAACTTTTATGGACAGAATTTCTAGGCGCAGCCAAGGTGTTGAGAGGATCCGTTTTGGTGACCTTAGAATCGCTTCTCTGTTTTTTGCAGATGATGTGGTCCTACTGGCTTCATCAGTTCGTGATTTACAACTTTCACTGGAGCGGTTTGCAGCCGAGTGTGATGCGGCCGGGATGAGGATCAGTTCCTCCAAATCCGAGGCCATGGTCTTGAGCCGGAAAAGGGTAGCATGCCCTCTCCGGGTCGGGGAGGAGGTCCTGCCCCAAGTGGAGGAGTTTAAGTATCTCGGGATCTTGTTCACGAATGAGGGAAAACTGGAGCGTGAGATCGATAGGCGGATAGGTGCAGCGTCCGCAGTGAAGCGGGCGCTGTACCGGTCTGTCGTGGTGAAGAGAGAGCTGAGTCAAAAGGCAAAGCTCTCAATTTACCGATCGATCTACGTTCCCACCCTCATCTATGGTCATGAGCTTTGGGTTGTGACCGAAAGAACAAGATCTCGGATACAAGCGGCTGAAATGAGTTTTCTCCGCAGGGTGGCTGGACTCTCCCTTAGAGATAGGGTGAGAAGCTCAGTCATCCGGGAGGGACTCGGAGTAGAGCCGCTGCTTCTCCACATCGAGAGGAGCCAGTTGAGGTGGCTCGGGCATCTGGTTAGGATGCCTCCTGGACGCCTCCCTGGTGAGGTGTTCCGGGCATGTCCCACCGGGAGGAGACCCAGAGGAAGACCCAGGACGCGCTGGAGGGACTATGTTTCTCGGCTGGCCTGGGAACGCCTTGGGATTCCCCCGGAGGAGCTGCTCCAAGTGGCTGGGGAGAGGGAAGTCTGGGCCTCCCTACTTAGGCTGCTACCCCCGCGACCCGACCCCGGATAAGCGGAAGAAGATGGATGGATGGATGGATGGATGGATGGAAAATGAAAATGATTTAATTTTAATTTTATTTCTGAGTCAAAAAATGCAGCTTGACTTTGAAATGAAAAAGCATTTCTACTATTTCATTTTAATTTTCAAAATTGACATTTCAAAATGAATTTGTCACTTTTTACTGGGACATGTTTTGAAAATTAAATGTCAAACATTATTTTATTTATCTTTTTAATTAAGTTACACAATGAGCAGTTTTGATTTAGAAAATGAAAATGATTTAATTTTAATTTTATTAATGAGTCAAAAAATGCAGCTCGACTTTGAAATGAAAAAGCATTTCTGCTAATCCATTTTAATTTTATATATGAGACACAATGGCTTCCATACAAACGGTTCGTGCATGAGGGCCATTGTCATTTTGAAATAATAGTACTGTAGTCCTAAACTTAAAAACACATTTTTATTGCAGAGATGAATTTAGAAGTTACAAAAACAAACACTTTATTAAACTGGCAGTAAAAAAAGCTCCAGTTTAGACCAGGTTTATAAAAAAGCTCCAGTTTAGACCAGATTTATAAAAAAGCTCCAGTTTAGACCAGGTTTATACGTCTCGCTGACGTGGGTGTGTGACAAAGATTGCATCATTTTCTTCTCTTACCTCCTGCTGACACAGTCTTGTGCACGGCCCCCAGTCAGAACTAGTTTCTTACAGCTTATATGACAGATGATGATTAGTCAGAACTTGGTGGGAGCTTTAGTTCATGTAAAGTGGCTGCAGTGGTTCTCTGTGGCTGTGCGAAATGGGAGAGAGCGTATCACACGTGGGCAGCCATGGCGGTGAGGACCAGGGGCCTCATGTACAAGAACGTGGCGTACGCCCTTTTTCATGCAAAACATCTGATCTATCCAGAATGAACGTGTGCAACTCCACGCTGTGGTACGCATGTTTCTATGGTTACTGGTCCATTGGAGATACTTGGAGGCGATGCTGGGAAACTTGATGTGAAACTACTCTTGTACACACACGATGAACACTGAAAACATCCACCTGTATGAAGTTAGATCAGTGGATGTAAAAGCTGCACAAAGTGATGTAGAAACACCTTCACCATCAGCAGCTTCACTCTTATTACAAACACAGAGAGCGTGTTCTGGTCCACGATGGCGACCGGCTCGTCAGCTGTTTTAGGCCTTAAAGGCCGACCCTTTTGGAACTGTGGTCGGTCTTGGAGCGCGACACAGCGAGGAGCCGTGCACTGCCCGTGCACATGCATGCTGACCACACTGGGGTTCAACAGGGTGGTTCCAGAAGAAGCTGGCAGACCCATCAGGACTGAGCCAGTGGACCCTGAGTGGAGCCACGCCAGCTGTGTGGGACGTACGGTGGATTTTCCAAATGGTCTCAACACAGAAACAGGTGAATTAAAAGATGTTTTCAGAAATGGCCTTTGAATTGGTTTATTATAATAAACAGACGTCACACCGGATGCTTCACACAGGATGCTTCACACGGGATGCTTCACACATGATGCTTCACACAGCCTGCGGAGGACGTGTGTAAGACAAGAAGTTCCATCCAGCTTTACTCTCCTCCATGTGATAAGAACTGCTGTGTTCTTTGATAACTGGTTTTATTTACTCCTGTTCCATATACGGTACCTGGACCAGTTAGACAAGATATCCATCAAGAGATATCTTTGTTCCATTCTCGTAGAACAGGGGGTGCATGGTTCATCGTCATTATTAATATGTTCCACTGTGCAGACAGACACATGATGCAAATTTATATTTAAGGTAAGATACAAAGTTCTGTGACAGGTGGAATGATCCGTATGCCATCCAGGTGGATCAAATTACCCACAATGCAGTTGAACAGGATATCCTTACAGCACCATCTGCAGCGACAGCCTGTTTTCTTAATGTGATTAGAGCTGCTGCAGCGTTCATTTTGATGTGTCCCGACATGCATGGAACCGGCGCACGCAACATTTTTGTGCGTACGCACCGTTGATGCATGAGGCCCCAGGTCTTCCTCCTCCAACTGGAAATGAACATCCACCCTGAGAGCGTGCTGGGCTGACTGTGCGTAACGTGATGAGCGGAAGACTTCAGGATTCATCCTCTGTGGTTCTCTTAGAGTTTGAAACATCGTGAAAAAGACTGTGCACATCAGGGTCTGCAACTTTTACCATCAAAACAGCCATTTCTACCTCTTTGTTCACTAAATTAAACATGTCCGGAGCCGCAACACCTGCTACAACTGGGATTCTCAACTGGTGGCCCACAGACCAGTTTAAGTTTGTTGAAGGGCGCTTTTCTGGACAGTAGTGATTTTATAAAACTAAAAATATCTAATGATTTTTAACATTTATTGATTAAAAAAATATTTATTCATTTCAAATAAAAAAATAATACAGCAATTGAATAGACACATGCCACAAGACATACAATATAAATTTAAAATGAAGGGTGGCAGAATGAAGAGAGTATCTTATTCTATATGCCCCCATTGTACAGAACAAATCAATTCAAACAGAAAACCTTCGATAAGCAACTAGAAAAAGAGAGAAAAATATGCATAATAATAATAATAATAAATCAAGAAGACAAAAAGGAATGACACATGTAATTAACAAATTTGACACTAGACAAGATAAATTATTTTATATATATTTTTGTAATTTTTTTTAAATCGTATTCTTAAATGAAGATATTGATTTTGCATTTTTAATTTTGGCTTCCAAATTGTTCCATAATCTAATTCCTTGGATGGAGGTTGACCGACCCCTTAAACTAGTTCTAAATTTCAGTCTCACAAAAATCTCAATTCCCTTTTGAGTTATAACAACTTTGACGTTTAAGAAAGTGTGTTAGAATATTCGGTGGTAATTCATTTGTGTGAGCTTTGTATAAAACTGAAAGAATATTATAGTCTACTAAATCATGGAATTTTAATAACTTCAATTTATGAAATAAAACACTTGATGGGTGACAATAGTGTTTCCCAGTGATTATTCTTATGGCTCTTTTCTGTAGGACAAAAACCGGCTCTGTAAATGTCTTACATACAGATATTTTTACACTCTTAAGACAAAATAAAAGATGAGATTCTTGTAAAGAAGGAAAAAATAATATAGTTTTTACCCAGTTTCTAAAAATTAATAAACTATGTATTTTAATGTGATTTTTTTATTGTAGAAAAATTACGTATTAAAGAAATAAAGCATCAAGTGAAAGTATGTTTTACTCCTTTTGATGGTCCTAG
Organism: Garcialebias charrua; assembly: GCA_038048925.1. NCBI lineage: Eukaryota > Metazoa > Chordata > Actinopteri > Cyprinodontiformes > Rivulidae > Garcialebias > Garcialebias charrua. Next base: position 5,200 of record JBBPBX010065253.1, on the reverse strand, counting down.
TATTCATATATTTGCTAAATTAATTACAAGAAAACTAGAGGGACCAAAGAGCACGTGGCTCCAGAGCCGCAGGTTGCAGACCCCTGGTCTACACCGTGACATGTGGCGTCTTACGTTTAGTTGATGTTTAACCAGGACGTACACAAGCTTCAAACTTTGGGTTAAAAAGACGTCTTTAAATTATAGAGCGTTATTTTATTGAGTCTGCTGTGGGACAAACCAGGTAACGGAACAAAAATGTTGTTGTTGTTGTTGTTGTTGTTGTTGTTGTTGTTGTTGTTGTTGTTGTTGTTGTTGTTGTTGTTGTTGTTGTTGTTGTTGTTGTTGTTGTTGTTTGTAAAAGCAACAAAAGTAACAGTTTTGACCCTGACTGGAAGCCTCACTTCCTCTTGACGTCACTCAGAATAATAATTCAAGAGACTCGTTCCTTAAATGACCCCAGAGTTGCTCTTTGGGCTCGTTCGGTTCTTTACCTGTGGTTCCAGATGTGTAGATGTACAGAGGTTCTTTTACCTGTGGTTCCAGATGTGTAGATGTACAGAGCGGTGCTCCTGTAGTGGATGTCGCTCCGCAGGTCTGGGGACAGCGGCTCGTCCGAGGCCTCAGAGATCTTGTGAGACAGAGGTTTGATGCCCGGCGTGCTGCAGTGGTCTGACAGGATGTACACGCTGATCCCCTGCTCCCTCAGCGTCGGCAGCACCTCCTCCACCGCAGCCTGCAGCTCTGGAGCACAGGAGAGGGTTCAGAAACACAGAAGAGGGTCCAGAAACACAGAAGAGGGTCCAGAAACACAGAAACACAGAACAGGGTCCAGAAACACAGAAACACAGAAGAGGGTCCAGAAACACAGAACAGGGTCCAGAAACACAGAAACACAGAAGAGGGTCCAGAAACACAGACACACAGAAGAGGGTCCAGAAACACAGAAGAGGGTCCAGAAACACAGAAGAGGGTCCAGAAACACAGAAGAGGGTTCAGAAACACAGAAGAGGGTTCAGAAACACAGAAGAGGGTTCAGAAACACAGAAGAGGGTCAGAAACACAGAAACACAGAAGAGGGTTCAGAAACACAGAAGAGGGTTCAGAAACACAGAAGAGGGTCAGAAACACAGAAACACAGAAGAGGGTTCAGAAACACAGAAGAGGGTTCAGAAACACAGAAGAGGGTTCAGAAACACAGAAGAGGGTTCAGAAACACAGAAGAGGGTTCAGAAACACAGAAGAGGGTTCAGAAACACAGAGAGGGTTCAGAAACACAGAAGAGGGTCCAGAAACACAGAAGAGGGTCAGAAACACAGAAGAGGGTCCAGAAACACAGAAACACAGAAGAGGGTCCAGAAACACAGAAGAGGGTTCAGAAACACAGAAACACAGAAGAGGGTTCAGAAACACAGAAGAGGGTTCAGAAACACAGAAGAGGGTTCAGAAACACAGAAGAGGGTTCAGAAACACAGAACAGGGTCCAGAAACACAGAAACACAGAAGAGGGTCCAGAAACACAGAAGAGGGTTCAGAAACACAGAAACACAGAAGAGGGTTCAGAAACACAGAAGAGGGTTCAGAAACACAGGAGAGGGTTCAGAAACACAGAAGAGGGTTCAGAAACACAGAAACAGAGAAGAAGGTTCAGAAACACAGAAGAGGGTTCAGAAACACAGAAGAGGGTTCAGAAACACAGAAGAGGGTTCAGAAACACAGAAGAGGGTTCAGAAACACAGAAGAGGGTTCAGAAACACAGAAGAGGGTTCAGAAACACAGAGAGGGTTCAGAAACACAGAAGAGGGTCCAGAAACACAGAAACACAGAAGAGGGTCCAGAAACACAGAAACACAGAAGAGGGTCCAGAAACACAGAAGAGGGTTCAGGAACACAGAAACACAGAAGAGGGTCCAGAAACACAGAAGAGGGTCCAGAAACACAGAAGAGGGTCCAGAAACACAGAAGAGGGTTCAGGAACACAGAAGAGGGTTCAGAAACACAGAAGAGGGTTCAGGAACACAGAAACACAGAAGAGGGTCCAGAAACACAGAAGAGGGTCCAGAAACACAAAAGAGGGTTCAGGAACACAGAAGAGGGTTCAGGAACACAGAAGAGGGTCCAGAAACACAGAAGAGGGTCCAGAAACACAGAAGAGGGTTCAGAAACACAGAAGAGGGTTCAGAAACACAGGAGAGGGTTCAGAAACACAGAAGAGGGTTCAGAAACACAGAAACAGAGAAGAAGGTTCAGAAACACAGAAGAGGGTTCAGAAACACAGAAGAGGGTTCAGAAACACAGAAGAGGGTTCAGAAACACAGAAGAGGGTTCAGAAACACAGAAGAGGGTTCAGAAACACAGAAGAGGGTTCAGAAACACAGAAGAGGGTCCAGAAACACAGAAACACAGAAGAGGGTCCAGAAACACAGAAACACAGAAGAGGGTCCAGAAACACAGAAGAGGGTTCAGGAACACAGAAACACAGAAGAGGGTCCAGAAACACAGAAGAGGGTCCAGAAACACAGAAGAGGGTCCAGAAACACAGAAGAGGGTTCAGGAACACAGAAGAGGGTTCAGAAACACAGAAGAGGGTTCAGGAACACAGAAACACAGAAGAGGGTCCAGAAACACAGAAGAGGGTCCAGAAACACAAAAGAGGGTTCAGGAACACAGAAGAGGGTTCAGGAACACAGAAGAGGGTCCAGAAACACAGAAGAGGGTCCAGAAACACAGAAGAGGGTTCAGGAACACAGAAGAGGGTCCAGAAACACAGAAACACAGAAGAGGGTTCAGAAACACAGAAGAGGGTTCAGAAACACAGAAGAGGGTTCAGAAACACAGAAGAGGGTCCAGGAACACAGAAGAGGGTTCAGGAACACAGAAGAGGGTTCAGAAACACAGAAGAGGGTTCAGAAACAGAGAAGAGGGTTCAGGAACACAGAAGAGGGTCCAGAAACACAGAAGAGGGTTCAGGAACACAGAAGAGGGTCCAGAAACACAGAAACACAGAAGAGGGTTCAGAAACACAGAAGAGGGTTCAGAAACACAGAAGAGGGTTCAGAAACACAGAAACACAGAAGAGGGTCCAGGAACACAGAAGAGGGTTCAGGAACACAGAAGAGGGTCCAGAAACACAGAAGCACAGAAGAGGGTTCAGGAACACAGAAGAGGGTTCAGAAACACAGAAGAGGGTTCAGAAACACAGAAACACAGAAGAGGGTTCAGGAACAAAGAAGAGGGTTCAGAAACACAGAAGAGGGTTCAGAAACACAGAAACACAGAAGAGGGTTCAGAAACACAGAAGAGGGTTCAGAAACACAGAAACACAGAAGAGGGTCCAGAAACACAGAAACACAGAAGAGGGTTCAGAAACACGTCAGAGCGTCAGAGGAGTCAAAGTATTCACTTTTCATCTTTTTGATCCTGAACTCTTCAGACATAACAAATTAAATGATCAGATGGACTACTCTGACTGAGGAAGCCCTCTGGAGTGAGGGTGAAACGTTTCTGCTAAAAAGAAACTGTCCAGATGAACTGATTGAGAATGAGCGGATCAGATGTTATCTTCATGTCTGAAAGAGAGAACTGGTTATTAGACTGGAACTTTGTTCACCGTGTCCCAGTCTCACCACAGGTCTCACCACAGGTCTCACCTGACCCCTGACCCCTGACCTGCCTCGATGCTCCCAGAGAGAAGTTTTAGGAACAGAACGTCAGACTGACCCGAGTTTTATAAAACTGGAATATTCAAATCATAAAGTTGATCATCAAACTGCACCAGAGCACTTTTATATTTCTGACTGGACACGTTGTTGAAATGATTTTAGGTCAACGGACCGTTTTAAACTAAATCCAATAAAAAGTTTGGATCATGAATAAAACTTAAACTGTTTGCAGTGATTTCCAAAGTAAACTCACATGTTCACTGACGTGAAGAACTGAAACGAGCTCATTTTGAAGGTTATGGCAGAAACGCAGCTCAACAACGTGTGCACAGTTTGACACATCTGCTGCACTGATGGAGCCTTTCCAGATGTGTAAACTGTCCACGTCATAGGCATTAATGTACCTCTATAACATCAGTGAGGCACTTTTGAACTCTGCACTACCAGACGGTGCCTCTCCTCCAGTAGAGGATGTGATCATGTATGTGTCAGTGTATCTGACCACAGACCAGTTGGCTCTGGTTAAACTGGTTTTGGTCCAGGTGTTTCTGAGCCGTGTTCACATTGGGCTTCTTCTTTGCACGATAGAGCTTTACACATGAACTGTTTACAGACAGTGATGTTCCTGACAGAACCAGACCTGTTGGTGTTGCTGTGCTGTCTGAAGGCCCAGAGGTCACTGACTTTTGACCTTTGAACTCAATCTCTCCAGAGTCTTGAAGCCTCTGAACGTCCATCACTTCATGATCTCAAGTCTTCCAGATGTTCTGCTGAGGGTTGTTCTGAAACTTTAGGTTTGTTTGTGTTTAGCGAGTCAAATCGTTCTCATCCTGATCACATTGTTTACTTTGTTTACCTGCTGCATATGACAAACAAACAAACAAACAAACACAACTGTTCCATTTTCCTGAACCTCTGCCCATCTTTACTTCTGACTTGTTGCAGATTACTCCGAAACAAAATGTTCCTCCTCCAGATGTTTCGTGTTCGTACCGTGGACTTATCGTCCAAACTTTTCTGACGTGCCTTAAAATTTAAACTTTTTTATAGTTTTCTCATCTGATCAGTTGATCCTGTTAGGATTCAAATGAGATTTTCACATCATTTAACAGTTTTTACATTGGTTGTGATCTGGACTAAAACAGATTTCAATAAACTGCATTAAAGTGCATGTCACAGCTCATGTGTTACACAACAGAACCCGACAGACTGGACTCTGGACTCTGATCAAATGGTTCTGGTCTGACCTGATCGGGTCTCTGTTCAGATCTAATGGTTCTGGTCTGACCTGGGGAGGCGATGATGACCTTTGACCCGCAGCAGGAGAAGCAGTGCAGCAGAGACTTGGCCCGGATGTTGAAGTTGAGCAGGGCAGCCGGGCAACCCAGTTTGGCCAAACCGAGCCAGGTCCACACGTATGTGGGCTCGTTGGCCAGGAACAGGGCCACGGTGTCCCCCTCCTGGAGCCGGGCTTCAGCCTGCAGGGTCCGGGCCACCTGGTTGCTCCTCCGGTCCACCTCCCTGTAGGAGTACGCCTGACCCTCGAAGTGGATGAAGAC
>JBBPBX010065252.1:0-14649 GCA_038048925.1 Garcialebias charrua | reverse complement strand
TATATATATATATATATATATATATATGCTTATCTGAATATATATGTGTGTGTGAATAAATTGCATCTTTGGTTGTGTCTTGCTAAACATATATTAAAGTACAGTACACTATTGTATTCCACCAAAAAATATTTAAATATGCTAAACTATACGTTCCTATACATGCAGTTTTAATAGCTGTATGCCTAAAATTTAAATATGTGACAATAGCATTACTATTCAGCGTGTTATGATTGATTAAATGCGCTAATACCATATTGTGCCAGCCAAATATATAAGGCTGAGTGGAGCGGTGGACGCCTTCAAGATGGCTGCCTGAAATCTCGTCAGCTCCAATAGGCGAGAGCGGGCCATGCGGTATCTAGTGTTCTATATATGATATCTATGGTTTCCAGTGTTATATATGATATCTATGGTTTCCAGCTCACGTGTCCAAAAAAAAGCTCCTCTGCTCGGACTGATTGTCGGCCTCCTGGTCTGGATGTAGCTTTGTTAGCTCTGTTTGTTTGCTGTTAGCAAGATAAGTCAAGAACCACTCAGCGGATTTTTCTGAAACTTACAGAATGAATGGAATCACAGTGTGGACGTTTACAAGTGAGTAGCTTTATTAGATGTTTGAGATAAAAAAAACGATCTTTTATTAGCATAGCTTGTTAGCTTGTGGATGTATACGTATCTGTTTACGGTATGTTATAAATAGCTTCGAAACCAATCGGTGTATATTTTTTCTGCTTACAGAGTGTAATTATAAGGCTTTAATGTACGTAACTATGTCCTGGAGAAAACATTTTAGATGAGATTCGATTTTTATTCGTGTTAGAGGCGGACTGGTCTCGTGTTTAGCTTCTATTTACGTTATAAATACATTAGCTTCAAAACCACTCGGTGTACACTCTGTGTATATTTATTTCTGCTTACAGAGTAATTATAAGGCTCTAATGTACTTAACTATGTCCCGGAGAAAACATTTTAGATGAGATTTGATTTTTTATTCTTGTTAGAGGCGGACTGGTCTCGTGTTTAGCTTCTATTTACGTTATAAATAGCTTCAAAACCACTCGGTGTACACTCGGTGTATACAGTATTTATTTCTGCTTACAGAGTAATTACAAGGCTCTAATGTACGTAACTATGTCCTGGAGAAAACATTTTAGATGAGATTCAATTTTTTATTCGTGTTAGAGGCGGACTGGTCTCGTGTTTAGCTTCTATTTACGTTATAAATAGCTTCAAAACCACTCGGTGTACACTCGGTGTATATTTATTTCTGCTTACAGAGTAATTATAAGGCTCTAATGTACTTAACTATGTCCTGGAGAAAACATTTTAGATGAGATTTGATTTTTTATTCGTGTTAGAGGCGGACTGGTCTCGTGTTTAGCTTCTATTTACGTTATAAATAGCTTCAAAACCACTCGGTGTATATTTATTTCTGCTTACAGAGTAATTATAAGGCTCTAATGTACTTAACTATGTCCTGCAGAAAACATTTTAGATGAGATTAGATTTTTTATTCGTGTTTTCAGAGACGGACTGGTCTCATGTTTAGCTTCTATTAGCTTCTGGCAGACATTAGCAGCAGAGCTAAACACTCGGTCCATATTGCCAGCCAGGTTATCTCAGCGGTCACGCGGCGCATCGGCGGGGACGTAGGTGCAACCTATATTCAGGTGCGGCCTATTTATGGATTTTTCCAAATTTTTGGCAATAATTGGACACTGCGACCTATATTCCGGTGCGACCAATAATCCGAAAAATACGGTAATGTCAAATTTATTCATGACATTTACTGTCTCTAACAGAATGACAACACTTGAACAGTGCAAATGTATAAACTTTCACAAATCTAAATTCAATGGCACGCGTGATGTCATAACGTTGTGCTGGCGCTGCAGCCATCTTTGTCACTGGGTTGTTATACAAACACAGCCCTTTATGTATATATATGTATGTAAACAGTGCCTTATATATGTATAAATAAAAAAATAAATAAAAATATATATACTCAAAAAAGGCGTTCAATACAGGATCAACTGGACTTTATTTGTTGCAGAAAACGTTTCGACTTCTGTCCAGAAGTCTTTTTCAATTGATTTTATCATGTCCTGGACGACTGAGAATCTTCACCAGCATATATATATATATACTGTATATATATGTAAACAGTGCCTTTTATATCGGTGAGTTATTTTGATGGAATGGCCTATGTCCGATATTTAACTTTATCGCTAATATCGGCCAATACCAATACCATGCCAATAATATTGTGCATCCAAAGTCAAAGTCAAAGTCAACTTTATTGTCAGAACTGCAATATGTACACGACATACACAGGATTGAAATTGCGTTTCTCTCAGTCCCTCGGTGCAACAGTAACCATCTAAACACTAAAACATTTAATAAATGTTTTAGTATCCCTAATTGAAAGTGTAAAGAAAGGCTGTAAACCCTATTAATGAGATTATTTTTTGGCAGTTCTGAGAAAGTTTAAACTCTTTTTCCTCATTGTGGCATTTGTAGGGAGCCGAATCAAAATCAGCAGAAAATTAACAAAAAAAAAAAACCTTAAGTGGATTCAGAGATCCTTCAGGTCAGCAGAGGCTGATAAAAATCGGTCTTTTAGACAACGTCCTCTTGATGTTTGGAGGTCTTGACCGTAACAACATTTCCGCATAAATCTGCCAGTCGATGAGCTCATAAGAACACAGCGAATAAAAGTTTATGCTCCCGCTAGCCAAAAGAGTTGAATTTAGTAAATAATTTCCCCTCTCAGCTGTTGTCTGTAAATGTATTCTCTTTAAATACATACATTTGTTTTATTGAACATTGCGTTTAATTTATAATACTGTACTTGTATTTTGTTGCAGCTTATTCAATTTTAACAGCTTTGCAGGCACAGCTGCTCCAGGGTCAGTTTAACTGAGTTTGCAGGGGATTTTCTTTGTTTCTATCCTGCTTTGTAGAAATTAATCAAACATGGCCACAAAAGGCTGTATAAACTAGACTTTATTGGCTTATGACATTAAACTTTCACCTTATAGACGATGTGTGCAGTTTTGTCTTAAAATCTTATTTTCTTGTGTCCTTTCTGTTTTTTCATTCTAACTGAAGAAACATCAGTTGTTTCTTATCTCCACCAACGTGCTTTATTGTTGTCCCTCACTATCTCCTAAAGGAAAATATTTGTTTTTAAGTGTTTTTATTCTTGCAACTTGGGCCTTTTTATTTGTTATTCTTTTCCTAAAAGCAAACTCCAATTGTGTCTCAGAAATGTGCTGTAAAATCCAAATTTTAGCTAAAAGATGCTAAAAAAATGTCAGCATCTAAGAGGAATATCAGGTTTTTGCATAATTATAAGAATAACTGTTTGTGTGTAAATATGAAAAATAACTGATTTAAGATGTGTGCTTGGTCGTATTGTTTGTTACTAAAATTTAATGCATCAGTTTGACCCTGCCTGCAGCCCTCGGGTTGTTGTTGTGTAACGTTCAGGTACAGTAAATCTCATCTCTTGTGCAGGTGACATGTTCATTTCTGATATTTTCTCCGGCATGTTTGCGTCCATGTTTGCAGTGGCGGCACCCTGCAGAGACATGACAGGAGACACACTGAGCTTACAATCATACTGACAGGAAGGTAATGAAAGGCCCCGTCGCCCTGACACCCTGACTGATGGACAGAGATAATTTAACCCTGCGTGTGTTAGGTTGATGGTCTTTATGGATACAGTGATTGTTGTAGTGGTCACTTTCTGCTGAAAATGAGGAGCGCACATAAAGCATTTGTTTTTAATATGTGGCCTCGAGTTTGATTAACTGAATGTGATTTTCTTTAGACGGCTGAACAGCAGTTATGTGGCTCTTCAAAAATAAAAAAATGTCTTATATTTTATTTGTTCAGTAAATGTCGTGTGTCAGCAATAAAAAATATACCTTATATAGATATATAATCCCCTTGCTGCACTGACGTTTAAGCGCTTCCATCCTTTGTTTCTCCCTCCATCTTCTTTCACTTCACAAATGAACAGAAATGGTTGAAACCCTCTCTGACACGGTTTCAGGCAAGCAGAGCCCACGCTCCACAACCTACACTCTTTGTCACGAATAGTCAAGCCTCTAAAAAAATGAAGCATTTCCTACAGATGTCTTTTTTTTTTTTTCTACTGCTTCTTTTTTCTTTGCCTGTAGGAGTGAAGACATTTGAAGTTGTGGATAACTTTAGTAATGTTCAGTAAAAACACATTCAGGTGTTTCTTGGTGTTTTTCAGGTGCTTTCACAAGCAGATCTGATAAAAGTCTTTCAATGTCAAGCCATGCAGGGAAGGTCAAACGAGTTCAGGAAATGCAGCTTTGTGCAGCATCCTCAGGGCGTTTGTGTCTGAGTGTTGATCCAGTTCTACACACTGGAACCTGCTATCATTAGAAGTAACTAGCTCAGGTCCTGTGTTTTATGTATCCCGTTAAAAGAGTTAGCATCTTTACACAGTTTTAAACAGAAGGTGAATTGCATTTCCTGTGAAAATGTAGTGTAGTATGCTTATTGCAGTAAAACTTGCAGAAACTGATTAAATTAGCTAAAAATATATACTTTGTATGTTGAAATGCAGCTAAAATGAAAGACTAAGTCTATGTTAGCATAAGAAAGCAGAAAGAACACATATTTGCTGAATTTGGTTTAAATAAGCAGAAATCAGCACAAAAAATAAGAAATTAGCTATAAAAAAGGCTGAAATTGGAAGAAAAAAAAATGGAAGAAAAAAAATGCTGAAAAGGCAGAAAGAAGCTTAAACTACCAGAAGGAAGTGGAAAGAGCTAAAAGAAGTTCCAAAAATGTGGAAATAGCTGAAAATGCTAAAATTAGTATAAAAACAACATAGCTGAAATAGCAGAAAAGGGCACTTTCAATAGCTGCCCAATGCTCCAGCTGGTGGTGGATGGGTTAAATGGAGAGAGCCAATTTCGCCATTGTATGGGAACATACAATGATGGCAATATATACACATTATTATTATTATTAAAAGCTGAAACAAGTATAAGAAGTATTTAGAAGTTAATTAGTCTGAAAGTAGCAGAAATTATCATGAAAAACTTGAATTGATCTGAAAACAGCTGAAATGAGCTAAAAATGCTAAAAGGGTAGCTGACAACTTAGAACAAGCTTAAATTAGCAGGCGAAAATAGAAATAATGCATGTTGGCTGAAAGAAACAGAAATGAGCACAAAAAAGTGGAAAATATCTGGAAAAAACCTGAAATGAGCAAAATCAGCTGCAAAGTATCTAAAAAGTGGTAAGAAGCTGAAATTACAAGAAGGAAGTGGAGAGTGCATTTTTTTGCTGGATTAGGCTGAAAAAAGTTGAAACGAGTGCAAAAAAATGTGGAATTAGCTGAAAAAGATAAATTAGCATAAAACAGCTAATAACAGCTAAGTAGATGAAAAAGCCGAAACTTGCAGAAAAAAACCGAAACGATCATAACAAGCTGAAATTAGCAGAAAAAAGTTAGAAGAAGCACAAAAATTTAGATAGTAGAAATAATCTGAAAGGACCACAAAACAGCTGAAACCAGCTGAAAAGGTTTAAATTTGCACAAAGTAGCCGAACCAGAACAAAATGTGAAAGGAGCAGTAAAAGGTTGTAAACAGAGCTAAAGATTTGAAGGATGTCAAATGAGCTCAGTTCATTTTCTATGAGAAATAAATGGCAGAAAAGGCTAAATATTTCAAAAAGCTGAAGTTGCACCAATACCAAAAGTCATAGCAGGATTGTCCTGAAAGAGTTGAACATTTTGATGTATGATTTGTGGAAATAGCTTAAAAACTGCAGGACGAGAATCATACCGAAAAACGTACAGAAGAAAAATGGATCACAGTAGAATGAACGCTTCATAAACATTCACACAACTGGTCACGTGACAAGCCAGTACACAACATTTCTAGTGGTGTCAAAGATGGAAGCTCTCTTATCAAAAATAAATCAGGATTCTGTAGCTCTACATCCGTGCTGCCACTTTTATTAGATGTGCTTTTGCCTCTGCGTTTCATGAAACTTGGTGTAAGAAATTGAAACTGCATTCTCTGAATTCTTCCTCAGAATTAGTTAGTTTTTTATCTTTATGCTTTTATCAATAAATTTAATTCCCACCCTTCCACACCGCACGTTTAATATAAGGTTTTAAAGCTCAGCCAGAAACAGAACGTGGAGTTGATAAAATTCAGTTTCATCACATTTTCTGCCAAACGTTATGGCTGCGTTTGGAGCGCGATCAAAGACAGTTCTTGTTGATTTACCGTGTCCCTTCCAGCCTGAGATGGTGCGCTAATGCTGCAATTATCTTCCTTGTCAAGCTAAAGTCGCCGTCTTTTCTTTTCCAAGGACAAAAATGCACTTGAGACGTTTTAGAAGCCGTTGAAAGGTGCTCCCTTTTTAGACGGACATCAACTTTCAGAAGCATCCCTGGCTGTGAGCCCCAGAGTAACTGAATCTGTGTTTTCTAGCTGTGACGCCTCCAGCTGTTGCTCCTCTGTGGTGGATTCCTCCAAAACAGAGGTGTGAAGTTAGAGCATGTAGTTTCTTAAATTTCAGCAGCTCAGTAGCCGTGTTTCCATCAAGGTTTCTAGGTGCGCATTTTGAAGTANAAATGAAAATGGATGGAAACAGGACTGTGACTCAGCCCAACCCTTAAATCCCTCAGGGCCCTTCCTCTAGTTGCACAGTGGACACGACTGCTCTGCTTTTGGTTTGTACCGCCTTTGTTATAACCAACACTGGACTGTTGAGAACATATGTGCTCACTTTTTTTTTTTGACACATCAGATGTAACATTTTCATGACATTTTGAGTTTTATTCTCCAGTAGAGCCCTTTTTTCCACCTAAAAATCTAGAGTTTTAGTTTTTTTCCCCTTCAGTGACATGTTCCTGGTTTATTCACCACTTCTTTGTGTGTGTATGTATTGATGTAGATTTGTCCTTAACACCAAGACTTAGTGGCAATAATGATTATTTGCACATAAAAAGCGCCTCTAAATTTGGTGTGTAATAATAACTCTACAACTGGGGAACTTGACAGAGAAAAGCACGCAAGGACGACTTAGTCATTTGATGGAACCTGAACGTTATATAAACTGAGACACTTTGTACGTTTTTCATTCTCTTTGCAAGAATTTTTTTTTTATTTATCATTAATGCAAATACCATGTTTTGCTTAAATGTCAAGCTTAAAATGTCAGAAGGAAATAAAAGTATATAATTATAGATACTGCATAAGTGTATGTCACCAATTGACATATTCTGCCCTGACTGATGGTGTTCACACTCATTCAACAGCTCTGGACTCTAATTCAAAGTATGAGTACTGCGAAAGCAAACCTATTTGACTTTTGATCCATAACAAAAACACTGTGGCTTGAAATAATGTGATATTTAATTTGAGTTTGACTAGAGATAATACCATACTATCCGCCGTATAAGTTGCATCAGTCCAAATATGTCTAATAAAGTGGAAAAAAACATAAATATGTTGCTTCGCCGTATAAGTCGCATCTATTATGCCAGTGTTTTTCAACCACTGTGCCTAGGCACACTAGTGTGCCGCGAGTGATCGTCAGGTGTGCCTTGGAAATTATCAAAAAAGCCCCCCCCCCTTTCTACAACCTCTTTAAATTTAAGACCACATTGTTGTGGTACTGTTCGGGTGTATTTTTGAAGACATGTTAAGTGCAATTTGAAATAAGAAATATAAAATATGATAAAAAATACATTTTTGTGTTTATTTCATTCCTATTCAAGACACTTTGATAAGAATGACTATATATTTAATATAGGCGGATACAGTGTATCTATGTTTACAATTTTGGTGGTGTGCCTCGGGATTTTTTTCAATGAAAACACTGTGCCTTGGCTCAAAAAAGGTTGAAAACCACTGTATTATGCGTCACCGCTGACCACCCGGAAACATGGGCCGGTGTTGTGCCAAAAATCGATTGGCCGCGTGAACATGCATGGGAGGCCTTTAACAAGAATTTAACAAGATTAACACTGAATAACAATAATTTGTTTGCTTGACATTATAGTAAATGTGTGTCTCAGTTGAACTTTTTCTTAATAAATGCACTTTAATGGTCAAACCAGCTGCATTTCGCCTGGGCGTCGCAGCAAAATGCTGCTGATTTGACCTTTGCTCCAGGAGTTTTGGAGCCAGGTGGCTGCTAAGGCAAGCCAAATGTCTCATAATAATAATAATAATAATGAATTCCATTTATAATGCACTTTTCATTAATAAAAATCTCTCAAAGTGCAGTCATTAATAGCCACTTTTACATATTAATGAGATGCTTAGCTTGCCATATTAGTCAAGCACCCTCTAGCGGCTGAAAATGTTAGTGTTCAAAATTTTCCATGTCAGGATGAATGAAATTGTCAGATCTCAGCCAAAAATTGGATTATAAATATGGGAAAAAACAAAAATAAGTCACTTTGCTGTATAAGGTGCAAGCATGCAAATTTATGCAAACAGGTGTGACTTATACAGCGAAAAGTATGGTAGTCTAAATATTCAAAAATCAGCAGAATCGTTTAAAAGAACGTGTTTCGCTTTATATTTCACTCACTTGTAAGCAGATCATATTTTTGCTCTTCGTTAACTTGAAGCGCACACACTTTACTGGCACTCTCACGTTATTTGTTATGTTTGTTGTTAACTCAGGACAATAAATTTGAATGCTTTTCTCACCAGAAAATGAAGGGTTTAGCCAAAGATCTGAGTGCCGTGGGCCCCCTAAGTTTGATCAATGAACCCCAGTGAAGCAGAACAGCCGGGCGCCGGTGGCAACGTGCCCAGAAGCAAGGCACTGAGAGCCGAGGGGGGTCGAGACATACTTGTAACACTTGAATGTTTCGAAATAGGGAGATTTTTCAAAGCCTGAGTGGATTCTGAGCAACCTTCCCACAAAATGTTTGAGATCAAGAACAAAGCTTTTGTTTTCTCTTGTTTTATTGAAACATTTCTACAAAATGACTACATTCTTTAAATCTCACTGGCAGATGCATGAAACTAAAATATATTAAACATTTTCAAAGTCAAAAAGTCAAAGTCAACTTTATTGTCAAAACTGCGATATGTGCAAGACATACACAGGATTGAAATTACATTTCTCTCAGACCCCCGGTGCAACAATAACCATTTTAAACATTAAAACATTTAATAAACATGAGCATAAAATGACATAATAAAAGTGTAATACTTTATGTAATACTTTAATACTTTATGTAATATTTTATGTCCCATTTTGTTTATCCTGCTAGTTAACAAAACCACCGACATATAGACGTATGTGGCTTTATCACATAAATGAAAAGAAATGCATCTTTGTTGTTTTTATTTACCTCATTTTCTCACCATTAAGCTTTTTTTATTGGCGCTATGGGAGATCAAAAGATCAATCAGAAGTCTTGATTACAAATTGAAAACCAATACGGAGGCATTGCTCGTTGTTTTTCTTCTGCAACATTTATGAAGCTCTGTAGGTGTGGGTTAAACTTGTGCATCTCTTCCTCTGCCTCCTCCTCCTCCTCAGAAACTGAACACTAGCCTTCACCCAGACTGATCGTTAAAGAACAAAACAGGACGAAAAAAAAAAAAAAAAACGAGACAAAGTGAAAGCGAGTGCAACGTATTTGCATTCAGGGTATCTCCGGCTGTTACTCAGAGGACACTGAGCTGCCTGTTAATGTTAGACTCAGTGAAACCAGGCTCAACAATACGAATCAAATGACTCCATTAATCCTGATTTATGTTATATTACCTGAATTGATGTTGGGTTTGAATCAATGGCACAAATCGCAGTCAGAATAAAAAACATAGTGTTTAATTTTACCCTCTTCTTACCGCCCTGCGTGTCAGCACACGCTGTGGAGGCGACTAACGTTAGGAGGAGGATTTGAACCCAAGGGGATGGACAAGCCAAGACACGCAGACTCTAAATAGAAAACTCTGAAACTAATTTCCCTTCGAATGACAAACTGAAAAAAGATGTAGGGCAGAAATGAAAAATGTCTGTCTTTTAATCTTTTTCTACTTTTTTGATGGAGACTGGTGTCCACAAACACATTACTTGCCGTATTTTCTGCCTTAGTTGCAGTTTTTTGATAATTTACATGCCCTGCGACTTATAGGCCGAAGCGACAATTTATGGATTTATGAGCGGCTTTGGATGTTATCAGTCCATTAAATGTCCGTTATTAGTTGTTATCAAACCCCATATGTAGAAGTGAAACTGTCCCACCTACCTCCTAGTAGGTTTAAAGGTACGTTATTATCGTTGTTATCGCTGATAATAGGCAGCGTCTCACTGGGGTAAACCAGGAAATGTCTATTTTTGCTTTTTTTCAGCTTATGCAACTCTTTTCCTAAACCTAACCTTACACCTGACCCAGAGGACCAACCCTACACTTAACCCCCTTACCCTTGTGCCTAAACCTAACCAAGACCCTAAACCTAACCAAGACCCTAAACCTAACCAAGACCCTAAACCTAACCAAGACCCTAAACCTAACCAAGACCCTAAACCTAACCAAGACCCTAAACCTAACCAAGACCCTAAACCTAACCAAGACCCTAAACCTAACCAAGACCCTAAACCTAACCAAGACCCTAAACCTAACCAAGACCCTAAACCTAACCAAGACCCTAAACCTAACCAAGACCCTAAACCTAACCAAGACCCTAAACCTAACCAAGACCCTAAACCTAACCAAGACCCTAAACCTAACCAAGACCCTAAACTTAACCAAGACCCTAAACCTAACCAAGACCCTAAACCTAACCAAGACCCTAAACCTAACCAAGACCCTAAACTTAACCAAGACCCTAAACCTAACCAAGACCCTAAACCTAACCAAGACCCTAAACCTAACCAAGACCCTAAACTTAACCAAGACCCTAAACTTAACCAAGACCCTAAACCTAACCAAGACCCTAAACCTAACCAAGACCCTAAACCTAACCAAGACCCTAAACTAACCAAGACCCTAAACCTAACCAAGACCCTAAACTTAACCAAGACCCTAAACCTAACCAAGACCCTAAACCTAACCAAGACCCTAAACCTAACCAAGACCCTAAACCTAACCAAGACCCTAAACCTAACCAAGACCCTAAACCTAACCAAGACCCTAAACCTAACCAAGACCCTAAACTTAACCAAGACCCTAAACCTAACCAAGACCCTAAACCTAACCAAGACCCTAAACTTAACCAAGACCCTAAACCTAACCAAGACCCTAAACCTAACCAAGACCCTAAACCTAACCAAGACCCTAAACCTAACCAAGACCCTAAACTAACCAAGACCCTAAACCTAACCAAGACCCTAAACTTAACCAAGACCCTAAACCTAACCAAGACCCTAAACCTAACCGCCAGACCCTTTACTCTAAACCTAACCACGTGAAGCTATTATGAGCACTAACAAAGCTAAAAACGGGGCCTATTATCATCGCTACCAACGCTAACAATGTACCTTTAAACCCACTAGGAGGTACAGGAGGAGCAGTCTGACCACTACATATGGGGATGATAACTAATAACGGCCATTTAATGGCTGATAAAGTTCGAAACGGGTGGATTTTTCCCATATTTATAAACCAATTTTGGCTGAGATTACCGTTTTCATTAATTCTGACAGAATTTTTTTTTGGAACAGTACCACTTTCAGCCATTTGATGGCAGCAAAGTAGTAGTAGCAGTAAGGCATGCTGTTGTGTCATATAATAGGTAAACGTAAGTAAATAAGTAAGTAAGTAAGTAAGTAAGTAAAGTGTATTTATAGAGCGCTTATCACAGACATAAAATCACAAAGCGTTGTACAATAAAAATCAACGCTAAAAATATACAAAGAATGTGACTATAATGACAAATTAAAAAAGTTCAAGACACAAACAACTGGACTTTATTTATTATAGTTTACTTTATACTTTATTGTTGTTGTTTTTTTTTTTTACTTTTTTGAATTTAAAATGTCATGGATGACTGAGAATCTTCACCAGCTATTAATGATACAATTGGCTTGCCATAGTCTTCCCACCTTGGTTCTGCTTGCTGCTTGGATCAACCATCAAACCAGCTGCATCGCCCTGGCAAAATGCATCAATTCGACCATTAAAGTACATTTGTTAAGTAAAAGTTCAACCGACACACACTTTTGTTATAATTTCGAACAAACAAATATTAGTTTTTAAATTTTAATCTTGTTAAATTCTTGTTAAAAGTCCTCCCGTGCACGCTTCCGTGGCTGCCCATCGATTTTTGGCAAAACATCGGCCCACATTTCTGCATTGTCAGCGGTGACGCGTAACAAACGCGTCAGCGGTGACACTTAATAGATGCAACGTTTACGGAGAAGCAACATATTTATGGATTTTTCCACTTTATTAGACAAATATGGACTGATGCGACTTATAGGGCGGAGCGACGTGTACGGCAGAAAATATGGTACATTCTAAAACATGACAGTGACAATGTGGGGAGTGGTGGCACAAAGGTTGAAGAAGGTGGGCCTGTGATCAGAAGGTCACCAGTTCAACTCCCTAGACCAGGGGTCTGAAACTTGTGTCTCTAGAGCCACATGCGGCTCTTTGGTTCCTCCACAGCAGCTCTTTCAAGCTTTGACTAAAACTAACATAAAACAAGTTTATTGGTCGTTATACAAACAACGAAAAAGTGCTAGTTTTAGCTGTTTTCATGTCATTTCTTTGGCAAATACTCACTTTAACCATGTGGCATCCATGTTAAATTCACCGACATTGCTGCACACCTAAACTAGAGACTAAAGACTCAAAAGGGTGCTTCTATTCCAGTGTTTTTCAACCTTTTTTGAGCCAAGGCACAGTGTTTTCATTGAAAAAAATCCCGAGGCACACCACCAACCAAAATTGTAAACATAGATACACTGTATCCGCCTATATTAAATATACTGTATAGTCATTCTTATCAAAGTGTCTTGAATAGGAATGAAATAAACACAAAAATGTATTTTTATCATATTTTATATTTCTTATTTCAAATTGCACTTAACATGTCTTCAAAAATACACCCGAACAGTGCCACAACAATGTGGTCTTAAATTTAAAGAGGTTGTAGAAAACTGCAAAGTGTTTTACAAACTAATTCTGTCCACATGCATTCTGTTAGCCATTCTCTACATTTTACTCACTTAATGTGAAACCTGTGCATGTTTGAATGAACACAAAGATATTCTGGCAGGAATTGAAGAAAGACACACACAAAGCTATTCCTCAACAGCTCTCAGTCTCACTCTGTTTTTAGTTTTTTGCTAGCTAGATGCAATGCTGTCACCGCTACATGTCACATTCATGCATCACTAATTCTCTTGTTATAATGTGCAATGCTATGTTCCATACTGCTATCTATCTAAGGAAATTACATGATTATGCCGCTAGACACTACTACAGCACAGACACTTGAAAATGGCATATTATTTGCAGATAATTAATTTGTTTTCAAAAAATCTTTTTAGACCAGTTAAGTGAAATTGGATAATTTCCACGGCACACCTGACGATCACTCGCGGCACACTAGTGTGCCACGGAACAGTGGTTGAAAAACACTGTTCTATTCAGTACTGAGCAAAGGGTCTGAATACTTATGACCATGTGATATTTAAGTTTTTCCTTTTTTATAAATAAAATTGCAATAATGTCTACACTTTTGTTTTTTTATGTCAAGATGGGGTGCTGAGTGCACATTAATGAGGAATAAAATGAACTTGTGTGATTTTAGCAAAAGGCTGCAATGAAACAAAGAGAGAAAAATGTAAAGGGGTCTGAATATTTTCCGTACCCGCTGTAAGATCTTGAATTCCCAATTCTGAATTAGACACGGAGCCAATGGAGAGAAGTTAAAACTGGAGAGATGTGATCTCTCCCACCAACTCCAGTTAAGACTCTGGCAGCAGCATTTTGGATCAACTGAAGACATTTTAAAGAAGTATTTGGACACCCAGATAATAAACCATTACAATAGTCCAGTCTAGACGTGACAAACGCATGAACCAGTTTGTCTGCGTCGTTTTCAGATAAGATGTTTCTATGTGGAGATATTCAGCAGGGAGGAGGGTTGAGACAGGCTCTGTGATCCTCTGACTCCAGCTGGAGTCCTCAGCTCTTAAAGAAACACCGTACTTTTACATCACAATCTCATTTCACCTGTTCCAACTCACAGATTTACACAATAAAACTTTTAACATAAACAGTCCAAACATTTTACACACTGAAGGGAATCAATCTTCAGCTACAGGGGTTCTATCTGACAGTTGGCTCCAAGTTTTCTTTCGGGTCGATTCAGAGTGACAGAAACAGAAGTGATTTGTTAGCCTAAAGCAGTCACGCTGATCAATTAGTTTAAAATGAACTTGATTAATCGGTCGAAGTTACTGTGGTAGAGGGAACTGAAAGGAAACTTTTTGTGAAGAAAATAACCATATTTTTTGACGCACAGGACCCATCGTCACTTCTCGGGCTCACACTGGAAAAGTGGTTAAAGCAGGGCTATTCAATTGGCGGCCCGCGGGCCATTTCTGTCCCGTTGGTGACTTCAATCCAGCCCACTTCAATTACATTTTTTTTTTTTTTTT
>JBBPBX010065248.1:0-20007 GCA_038048925.1 Garcialebias charrua | reverse complement strand
TGTTCTGTAGAACTCGTCATGGTGTGTCTCTAGAACTCGTCGTGGTGTTCTGTAGAACTCGTCGTGGTGTTCTGTAGAACTCGTCGTGGTGTTCTGTAGAACTCGTCGTGGTGTTCTGTAGAACTCGTCGTGGTGTTCTGTAGAACTCGTCGTGGTGTTCTGTAGAACTCGTCGTGGTGTTCTGTAGAACTCGTCGTGGTGTTCTGTAGAACTCGTCGTGGTGTTCTGTAGAACTCGTCGTGGTGTTCTGTAGAACTCGTCGTGGTGTTCTGTAGAACTCGTCGTGGTGTTCTGTAGAACTCGTCGTGGTGTTCTGTAGAACTCGTCGTGGTGTTCTGTAGAACTCGTCGTGGTGTTCTGTAGAACTCGTCGTGGTGTTCTGTAGAACTCGTCGTGGTGTTCTGTAGAACTCGTCGTGGTGTTCTGTAGAACTCGTCGTGGTGTTCTGTAGAACTCGTCGTGGTGTTCTGTAGAACTCGTCGTGGTGTTCTGTAGAACTCGTCGTGGTGTTCTGTAGAACTCGTCGTGGTGTTCTGTAGAACTCGTCGTGGTGTTCTGTAGAACTCGTCGTGGTGTTCTGTAGAACTCGTCGTGGTGTTCTGTAGAACTCGTCGTGGTGTTCTGTAGAACTCGTCGTGGTGTTCTGTAGAACTCGTCGTGGTGTTCTGTAGAACTCGTCGTGGTGTTCTGTAGAACTCGTCGTGGTGTTCTGTAGAACTCGTCGTGGTGTCCTGTAGAACTCGTCTTGGTGTCCTGTAGAACTCGTCTTGGTAATCTGTAGAACTCGTCGTGGTGTCCTGTAGAACTCGTCTTGGTGTCCTGTAGAACTCGTCGTGGTAATCTGTAGAATTCGTCGTGGTGTTCTTTAGAACTTGTCGTGGTGTTCTGTAGAACTCGTCTTGGTGTTCTGTAGAACTCGTCGTGGTGTTCTGTAGAACTCGTCATGGTGGTCTGTAGAACTTGTCGTGGTGTTCTGTAGAACTCGTCATGGTGTTCTGTAGAACTCGTCGTGGTGTTCTGTATAACTCGTCGTGGTGTTCTGTAGAACTTGTCGTGGTGTTCTGTAGAACTCGTCTTGGTGTTCTGTAGAACTCGTCTTGGTGTTCTGTAGAACTCGTCGTTGTGCTCTGTAGAACTCGTCTTGGTGTTCTGTAGAACTCGTCGTGGTGTTCTGTAGAACTCGTCGTGGTGTTCTGTAGAACTCGTCGTGGTGTTCTGTAGAACTCGTCGTGGTGTTCTGTAGAACTCGTCGTGGTGTTCTGTAGAACTCGTCGTGGTGTTCTGTAGAACTCGTCGTGGTGTTCTGTAGAACTCGTCGTGGTGTTCTGTAGAACTCGTCGTGGTGTTTTGTAGAACTCGTCGTGGTGTTCTGTAGAACTCGTCGTGGTGTTCTGTAGAACTCGTCGTGGTGTTCTGTAGAACTCGTCGTGGTGGTCTGTAGAACACGTCTTGGTGTTCTGTAGAACTTGTCTTGGTGTTCTGTAGAACTCGTCGTTGTGCTCTGTAGAACTCGTCTTGGTGTTCTGTAGAACTCGTCGTGGTGTTCTGTAGAACTCGTCGTGGTGTTCTGTAGAACTCGTCGTGGTGTTCTGTAGAACTCGTCGTGGTGTTCTGTAGAACTCGTCGTGGTGTTCTGTAGAACTCGTCTTGGTGTTCTGTAGAACTCGTCGTGGTGTTCTGTAGAACTCGTCGTGGTGTCCTGTAGAACTCGTCTTGGTGTCCTGTAGAACTCGTCTTGGTAATCTGTAGAACTCGTCGTGGTGTCCTGTAGAACTCGTCTTGGTGTCCTGTAGAACTCGTCGTGGTAATCTGTAGAATTCGTCGTGGTGTTCTTTAGAACTTGTCGTGGTGTTCTGTAGAACTCGTCTTGGTGTTCTGTAGAACTCGTCGTGGTGTTCTGTAGAACTCGTCATGGTGGTCTGTAGAACTTGTCGTGGTGTTCTGTAGAACTCGTCATGGTGTTCTGTAGAACTCGTCGTGGTGTTCTGTATAACTCGTCGTGGTGTTCTGTAGAACTTGTCGTGGTGTTCTGTAGAACTCGTCTTGGTGTTCTGTAGAACTCGTCTTGGTGTTCTGTAGAACTCGTCGTTGTGCTCTGTAGAACTCGTCTTGGTGTTCTGTAGAACTCGTCGTGGTGTTCTGTAGAACTCGTCGTGGTGTTCTGTAGAACTCGTCGTGGTGTTCTGTAGAACTCGTCGTGGTGTTCTGTAGAACTGGTCGTGGTGTTCTGTAGAACTCGTCGTGGTGTTCTGTAGAACTCGTTGTGGTGTTCTGTAGAACTCGTTGTGGTGTTCTACAGAACTCGTTGTGGTGTTCTGTAGAACTCGTCGTGGTGTCCTGTAGAACTCGTCGTGGTGTTCTGTAGAACTCTTCGTGGCGTTCTATATAACTCGTCGTGGTGTCCTGTAGAAATCGTCGTGGTGTCCTGTAGAACTCGTTTTGTTTGTTTGTTTGTTTATTCATTCATTTCATTTCAATTAAAACAAGACATATTCAAAACAGTTAAAAATCATGGTGTCCTGTAGAACTCGTTGTGGTGTCCTGTAGAACTCGTCGTGGTGTCCTGTAGAACTCGTCATGGTGTCCTATAGAACTCGTCGTGGTGTTCTGTAGAACTCGTCTTGGTGTTCTGTAGAACTCGTCTTGGTGTTCTGTAGAACTCGTCGTGGTGTTCTGTAGAACTCGTCGTGGTGTTCTGTAGAACTCGTCGTGGTGTCCTGTAGAATTTGTTGCGGTGTCCTGTAGAACTCGTTTTGTTTGTTTGTTTGTTTGTTTATTCATTCATTTCATTTCAATTAAAACAAGACATATTCAAAACAATTAAAAATCATGGTGTCCTGTAGAACTCGTCATGGTGTCCTGTAGAACTCGTTGTGGTGTCCTGTAGAACTCGTCATGGTGTCCTGTAGAACTCGTCGTGGTGTTCTGTAGAACTCGTCATGGTGGTCTCTAGAACTCGTCGTGGTGTTCTGTAGAACTCGTCATGGTGTTCTGTAGAACTCGTCGTGGTGGTCTCTAGAACTCGTCGTGGTGTTCTGTAGAACTCGTCGTGGTGTTCTGTAGAACTCGTCGTGGTGTTCTGTAGAACTCGTCGTGGTGTTCTGTAGAACTCGTCGTGGTGTTCTGTAGAACTCGTCGTGGTGTTCTGTAGAACTCGTCGTGGTGTTCTGTAGAACTCGTCGTGGTGTTCTGTAGAACTCGTCGTGGTGTTCTGTAGAACTCGTCGTGGTGTTCTGTAGAACTCGTCGTGGTGTTCTGTAGAACTCGTCGTGGTGTTCTGTAGAACTCGTCGTGGTGTTCTGTAGAACTCGTCGTGGTGTTCTGTAGAACTCGTCGTGGTGTTCTGTAGAACTCGTCGTGGTGTTCTGTAGAACTCGTCGTGGTGTTCTGTAGAACTCGTCGTGGTGTTCTGTAGAACTCGTCGTGGTGTTCTGTAGAACTCGTCGTGGTGTTCTGTAGAACTCGTCGTGGTGTTCTGTAGAACTCGTCGTGGTGTTCTGTAGAACTCGTCGTGGTGTTCTGTAGAACTCGTCGTGGTGTTCTGTAGAACTCGTCGTGGTGTTCTGTAGAACTCGTCGTGGTGTTCTGTAGAACTCGTCGTGGTGTTCTGTAGAACTCGTCGTGGTGTTCTGTAGAACTCGTCGTGGTGTTCTGTAGAACTCGTCTTGGTGTTCTGTAGAACTCGTCGTGGTGTTCTGTAGAACTCGTCGTGGTGTTCTGTAGAACTCGTCGTGGTGTTCTGTAGAACTCGTCGTGGTGTTCTGTAGAACTCGTCGTGGTGTTCTGTAGAACTCGTCGTGGTGTTCTGTAGAACTCGTCGTGGTGTTCTGTAGAACTCGTCGTGGTGTTCTGTAGAACTCGTCGTGGTGTTCTGTAGAACTCGTCGTGGTGTTCTGTAGAACTCGTCGTGGTGTTCTGTAGAACTCGTCGTGGTGTTCTGTAGAACTCGTCGTGGTGTTCTGTAGAACTCGTCGTGGTGTCCTGTAGAACTCGTCTTGGTGTCCTGTAGAACTCGTCTTGGTAATCTGTAGAACTCGTCGTGGTGTCCTGTAGAACTCGTCTTGGTGTCCTGTAGAACTCGTCGTGGTAATCTGTAGAATTCGTCGTGGTGTTCTTTAGAACTTGTCGTGGTGTTCTGTAGAACTCGTCTTGGTGTTCTGTAGAACTCGTCGTGGTGTTCTGTAGAACTCGTCATGGTGGTCTGTAGAACTTGTCGTGGTGTTCTGTAGAACTCGTCATGGTGTTCTGTAGAACTCGTCGTGGTGTTCTGTATAACTCGTCGTGGTGTTCTGTAGAACTTGTCGTGGTGTTCTGTAGAACTCGTCTTGGTGTTCTGTAGAACTCGTCTTGGTGTTCTGTAGAACTCGTCGTTGTGCTCTGTAGAACTCGTCTTGGTGTTCTGTAGAACTCGTCGTGGTGTTCTGTAGAACTCGTCGTGGTGTTCTGTAGAACTCGTCGTGGTGTTCTGTAGAACTCGTCGTGGTGTTCTGTAGAACTCGTCGTGGTGTTCTGTAGAACTCGTCGTGGTGTTCTGTAGAACTCGTCGTGGTGTTCTGTAGAACTCGTCGTGGTGTTCTGTAGAACTCGTCGTGGTGTTCTGTAGAACTCGTCGTGGTGTTCTGTAGAACTCGTCGTGGTGTTCTGTAGAACTCGTCGTGGTGTTCTGTAGAACTCGTCGTGGTGGTCTGTAGAACTCGTCTTGGTGTTCTGTAGAACTCGTCTTGGTGTTCTGTAGAACTCGTCGTTGTGCTCTGTAGAACTCGTCTTGGTGTTCTGTAGAACTCGTCGTGGTGTTCTGTAGAACTCGTCGTGGTGTTCTGTAGAACTCGTCGTGGTGTTCTGTAGAACTCGTCGTGGTGTTCTGTAGAACTCGTCGTGGTGTTCTGTAGAACTCGTCTTGGTGTTCTGTAGAACTCGTCGTGGTGTTCTGTAGAACTCGTCGTGGTGTCCTGTAGAACTCGTCTTGGTGTCCTGTAGAACTCGTCTTGGTAATCTGTAGAACTCGTCGTGGTGTCCTGTAGAACTCGTCTTGGTGTCCTGTAGAACTCGTCGTGGTAATCTGTAGAATTCGTCGTGGTGTTCTTTAGAACTTGTCGTGGTGTTCTGTAGAACTCGTCTTGGTGTTCTGTAGAACTCGTCGTGGTGTTCTGTAGAACTCGTCATGGTGGTCTGTAGAACTTGTCGTGGTGTTCTGTAGAACTCGTCATGGTGTTCTGTAGAACTCGTCGTGGTGTTCTGTATAACTCGTCGTGGTGTTCTGTAGAACTTGTCGTGGTGTTCTGTAGAACTCGTCTTGGTGTTCTGTAGAACTCGTCTTGGTGTTCTGTAGAACTCGTCGTTGTGCTCTGTAGAACTCGTCTTGGTGTTCTGTAGAACTCGTCGTGGTGTTCTGTAGAACTCGTCGTGGTGTTCTGTAGAACTCGTCGTGGTGTTCTGTAGAACTCGTCGTGGTGTTCTGTAGAACTGGTCGTGGTGTTCTGTAGAACTCGTCGTGGTGTTCTGTAGAACTCGTTGTGGTGTTCTGTAGAACTCGTTGTGGTGTTCTACAGAACTCGTTGTGGTGTTCTGTAGAACTCGTCGTGGTGTCCTGTAGAACTCGTCGTGGTGTTCTGTAGAACTCTTCGTGGCGTTCTATATAACTCGTCGTGGTGTCCTGTAGAAATCGTCGTGGTGTCCTGTAGAACTCGTTTTGTTTGTTTGTTTGTTTATTCATTCATTTCATTTCAATTAAAACAAGACATATTCAAAACAGTTAAAAATCATGGTGTCCTGTAGAACTCGTTGTGGTGTCCTGTAGAACTCGTCGTGGTGTCCTGTAGAACTCGTCATGGTGTCCTATAGAACTCGTCGTGGTGTTCTGTAGAACTCGTCTTGGTGTTCTGTAGAACTCGTCTTGGTGTTCTGTAGAACTCGTCGTGGTGTTCTGTAGAACTCGTCGTGGTGTTCTGTAGAACTCGTCGTGGTGTCCTGTAGAATTTGTTGCGGTGTCCTGTAGAACTCGTTTTGTTTGTTTGTTTGTTTGTTTATTCATTCATTTCATTTCAATTAAAACAAGACATATTCAAAACAATTAAAAATCATGGTGTCCTGTAGAACTCGTCATGGTGTCCTGTAGAACTCGTTGTGGTGTCCTGTAGAACTCGTCATGGTGTCCTGTAGAACTCGTCGTGGTGTTCTGTAGAACTCGTCATGGTGGTCTCTAGAACTCGTCGTGGTGTTCTGTAGAACTCGTCATGGTGTTCTGTAGAACTCGTCGTGGTGGTCTCTAGAACTCGTCGTGGTGTTCTGTAGAACTCGTCGTGGTGTTCTGTAGAACTCGTCGTGGTGTTCTGTAGAACTCGTCGTGGTGGTCTCTAGAACTCGTCGTGGTGTTCTGTAGAACTCGTCGTGGTGTTCTGTAGAACTCGTCGTGGTGTTCTGTAGAACTCGTCGTGGTGTTCTGTAGAACTCGTCGTGGTGTTCTGTAGAACTCGTCGTGGTGTTCTGTAGAACTCGTCGTGGTGTTCTGTAGAACTCGTCGTGGTGTTCTGTAGAACTCGTCGTGGTGTTCTGTAGAACTCGTCGTGGTGTTCTGTAGAACTCGTCGTGGTGTTCTGTAGAACTCGTCGTGGTGTTCTGTAGAACTCGTCGTGGTGTTCTGTAGAACTCGTCGTGGTGTTCTGTAGAACTCGTCGTGGTGTTCTGTAGAACTCGTCGTGGTGTTCTGTAGAACTCGTCGTGGTGTTCTGTAGAACTCGTCGTGGTGTTCTGTAGAACTCGTCGTGGTGGTCTCTAGAACTCGTCGTGGTGTTCTGTAGAACTCGTCGTGGTGTTCTGTAGAACTCGTCGTGGTGTTCTGTAGAACTCGTCGTGGTGTTCTGTAGAACTCGTCGTGGTGTTCTGTAGAACTCGTCGTGGTGTTCTGTAGAACTCGTCTTGGTGTTCTGTAGAACTCGTCATGGTGTCCTGTAGAACTCGTCGTGGTGTTCTGTAGAACTCATCATGGTGTTCTGTAGAACTCTTCGTGGTGTTCTGTAGAACTCGTCGTGTTGTTCTGTAGAACTCGTCGTGGTGTTCTGTAGAACTCGTCGTGGTGTTCTGTAGAACTCGTCGTGGTGTTCTGTAGAACTCGTCGTGGTGTTCTGTAGAACTCGTCGTGGTGTTCTGTAGAACTCGTCGTGGTGTTCTGTAGAACTCGTCGTGGTGTTCTGTAGAACTCGTCGTGGTGTTCTGTAGAACTCGTCGTGGTGTCCTGTAGAACTCGTCTTGGTGTCCTGTAGAACTCGTCTTGGTAATCTGTAGAACTCGTCGTGGTGTCCTGTAGAACTCGTCTTGGTGTCCTGTAGAACTCGTCGTGGTAATCTGTAGAATTCGTCGTGGTGTTCTTTAGAACTTGTCGTGGTGTTCTGTAGAACTCGTCTTGGTGTTCTGTAGAACTCGTCGTGGTGTTCTGTAGAACTCGTCATGGTGGTCTGTAGAACTTGTCGTGGTGTTCTGTAGAACTCGTCATGGTGTTCTGTAGAACTCGTCGTGGTGTTCTGTATAACTCGTCGTGGTGTTCTGTAGAACTTGTCGTGGTGTTCTGTAGAACTCGTCTTGGTGTTCTGTAGAACTCGTCTTGGTGTTCTGTAGAACTCGTCGTTGTGCTCTGTAGAACTCGTCTTGGTGTTCTGTAGAACTCGTCGTGGTGTTCTGTAGAACTCGTCGTGGTGTTCTGTAGAACTCGTCGTGGTGTTCTGTAGAACTCGTCGTGGTGTTCTGTAGAACTCGTCGTGGTGTTCTGTAGAACTCGTCGTGGTGTTCTGTAGAACTCGTCGTGGTGTTCTGTAGAACTCGTCGTGGTGTTCTGTAGAACTCGTCGTGGTGTTCTGTAGAACTCGTCGTGGTGTTCTGTAGAACTCGTCGTGGTGTTCTGTAGA
Source organism: Garcialebias charrua (assembly GCA_038048925.1). Lineage (NCBI taxonomy): Eukaryota > Metazoa > Chordata > Actinopteri > Cyprinodontiformes > Rivulidae > Garcialebias > Garcialebias charrua. Next base: position 12,109 of record JBBPBX010065248.1, on the reverse strand, counting down.
ACTCGTCGTGGTGTTCTGTAGAACTCGTCGTGGTGTTCTGTAGAACTCGTCGTTGGTGTTCTGTAGAACTCGTCTTGGTGTTCTGTAGAACTCGTCGTTGTGCTCTGTAGAACTCGTCTTGGTGTTCTGTAGAACTCGTCGTGGTGTTCTGTAGAACTCGTCGTGGTGTTCTGTAGAACTCGTCGTGGTGTTCTGTAGAACTCGTCGTGGTGTTCTGTAGAACTCGTCGTGGTGTTCTGTAGAACTCGTCTTGGTGTTCTGTAGAACTCGTCGTGGTGTTCTGTAGAACTCGTCGTGGTGTCCTGTAGAACTCGTCTTGGTGTCCTGTAGAACTCGTCTTGGTAATCTGTAGAACTCGTCGTGGTGTCCTGTAGAACTCGTCTTGGTGTCCTGTAGAACTCGTCGTGGTAATCTGTAGAATTCGTCGTGGTGTTCTTTAGAACTTGTCGTGGTGTTCTGTAGAACTCGTCTTGGTGTTCTGTAGAACTCGTCGTGGTGTTCTGTAGAACTCGTCATGGTGGTCTGTAGAACTTGTCGTGGTGTTCTGTAGAACTCGTCATGGTGTTCTGTAGAACTCGTCGTGGTGTTCTGTATAACTCGTCGTGGTGTTCTGTAGAACTTGTCGTGGTGTTCTGTAGAACTCGTCTTGGTGTTCTGTAGAACTCGTCTTGGTGTTCTGTAGAACTCGTCGTTGTGCTCTGTAGAACTCGTCTTGGTGTTCTGTAGAACTCGTCGTGGTGTTCTGTAGAACTCGTCGTGGTGTTCTGTAGAACTCGTCGTGGTGTTCTGTAGAACTCGTCGTGGTGTTCTGTAGAACTCGTCGTGGTGTTCTGTAGAACTCGTCGTGGTGTTCTGTAGAACTCGTCGTGGTGTTCTGTAGAACTCGTCGTGGTGTTCTGTAGAACTCGTCGTGGTGTTCTGTAGAACTCGTCGTGGTGTTCTGTAGAACTCGTCGTGGTGTTCTGTAGAACTCGTCGTGGTGTTCTGTAGAACTCGTCGTGGTGGTCTGTAGAACACGTCTTGGTGTTCTGTAGAACTTGTCTTGGTGTTCTGTAGAACTCGTCGTTGTGCTCTGTAGAACTCGTCTTGGTGTTCTGTAGAACTCGTCGTGGTGTTCTGTAGAACTCGTCGTGGTGTTCTGTAGAACTCGTCGTGGTGTTCTGTAGAACTCGTCGTGGTGTTCTGTAGAACTCGTCGTGGTGTTCTGTAGAACTCGTCGTGGTGTTCTGTAGAACTCGTCGTGGTGTTCTGTAGAACTCGTCGTGGTGTTCTGTAGAACTCGTCGTGGTGTTCTGTAGAACTCGTCGTGGTGTTCTGTAGAACTCGTCGTGGTGTTCTGTAGAACTCGTCGTGGTGTTCTGTAGAACTCGTCGTGGTGTTCTGTAGAACTCGTCTTGGTGTTCTGTAGAACTCGTCGTGGTGTCCTGTAGAACTCGTCTTGGTGTCCTGTAGAACTCGTCTTGGTAATCTGTAGAACTCGTCGTGGTGTCCTGTAGAACTCGTCTTGGTGTCCTGTAGAACTCGTCGTGGTAATCTGTAGAATTCGTCGTGGTGTTCTTTAGAACTTGTCGTGGTGTTCTGTAGAACTCGTCTTGGTGTTCTGTAGAACTCGTCGTGGTGTTCTGTAGAACTCGTCGTGGTGGTCTGTAGAACTTGTCGTGGTGTTCTGTAGAACTCGTCGTGGTGTTCTGTAGAACTCGTCGTGGTGTTCTGTAGAACTCGTCGTGGTGTTCTGTAGAACTTGTCGTGGTGTTCTGTAGAACTCGTCGTGGTGTTCTGTAGAACTCGTGGTGTTCTGTAGAACTCGTCTTGGTGTTCTGTAGAACTCGTCGTTGTGTTCTGTAGAACTCGTCTTGGTGTTCTGTAGAACTCGTCGTGGTGTTCTGTAGAACTCGTCGTGGTGTTCTGTAGAACTCGTCGTGGTGTTCTGTAGAACTCGTCGTGGTGTTCTGTAGAACTCGTCGTGGTGTTCTGTAGAACTCGTCGTGGTGTTCTGTAGAACTCGTCGTGGTGTTCTGTAGAACTCGTCGTGGTGTTCTGTAGAACTCGTCGTGGTGTTCTGTAGAACTCGTCGTGGTGTTCTGTAGAACTCGTCGTGGTGTTCTGTAGAACTCGTCGTGGTGTTCTGTAGAACTCGTCGTGGTGTTCTGTAGAACTCGTCGTGGTGTTCTGTAGAACTCGTCTTGGTGTTCTGTAGAACTCGTCTTGGTGTTCTGTAGAACTCGTCGTTGTGCTCTGTAGAACTCGTCTTGGTGTTCTGTAGAACTCGTCGTGGTGTTCTGTAGAACTCGTCGTGGTGTTCTGTAGAACTCGTCGTGGTGTTCTGTAGAACTCGTCGTGGTGTTCTGTAGAACTGGTCGTGGTGTTCTGTAGAACTGGTCGTGGTGTTCTGTAGAACTCGTCGTGGTGTTCTGTAGAACTCGTCGTGGTGTTTTGTAGAACTCGTCGTGGTGTTTTGTAGAACTCGTCGTGGTGTTCTGTAGAACTCGTCGTGGTGTTCTGTAGAACTCGTCGTGGTGTTCTGTAGAACTCGTCGTGGTGTTCTGTAGAACTCGTCGTGGTGTTCTGTAGAACTCGTCGTGGTGTTCTGTAGAACTCGTCGTGGTGTTCTGTAGAACTCGTCGTGGTGTTCTGTAGAACTCGTCGTGGTGTTCTGTAGAACTCGTCGTGGTGTTCTGTAGAACTCGTCGTGGTGTTCTGTAGAACTCGTCGTGGTGTTCTGTAGAACTCGTCGTGGTGTTCTGTAGAACTCGTCGTGGTGTTCTGTAGAACTCGTCGTGGTGTTCTGTAGAACTCGTCGTGGTGTTCTGTAGAACTCGTCGTGGTGTTCTGTAGAACTTGTCGTGGTGTTCTGTAGAACTCGTCTTGGTGTCCTGTAGAACTCGTCGTGGTGTCCTGTAGAACTCGTCTTGGTGTCCTGTAGAACTCGTCTTGGTAATCTGTAGAACTCGTCGTGGTGTCCTGTAGAACTCGTCTTGGTGTCCTGTAGAACTCGTCGTGGTAATCTGTAGAATTCGTCGTGGTGTTCTTTAGAACTTGTCGTGGTGTTCTGTAGAACTCGTCTTGGTGTTCTGTAGAACTCGTCGTGGTGTTCTGTAGAACTCGTCATGGTGGTCTGTAGAACTTGTCGTGGTGTTCTGTAGAACTCGTCATGGTGTTCTGTAGAACTCGTCGTGGTGTTCTGTATAACTCGTCGTGGTGTTCTGTAGAACTTGTCGTGGTGTTCTGTAGAACTCGTCTTGGTGTTCTGTAGAACTCGTCTTGGTGTTCTGTAGAACTCGTCGTTGTGCTCTGTAGAACTCGTCTTGGTGTTCTGTAGAACTCGTCGTGGTGTTCTGTAGAACTCGTCGTGGTGTTCTGTAGAACTCGTCGTGGTGTTCTGTAGAACTCGTCGTGGTGTTCTGTAGAACTGGTCGTGGTGTTCTGTAGAACTCGTCGTGGTGTTCTGTAGAACTCGTCGTGGTGTTCTGTAGAACTCGTCGTGGTGTTCTGTAGAACTCGTCGTGGTGTTCTGTAGAACTCGTCTTGGTGTCTGTAGAACTCGTCGTGGTGTTCTGTAGAACTCGTCTTGGTGTTCTGTAGAACTCGTCTTGGTGTTCTGTAGAACTCGTCTTGGTGTTCTGTAGAACTCGTCTTGGTGTTCTGTAGAACTCGTCGTGGTGTTCTGTAGAATTCGTCGTGGTGTTCTTTAGAACTTGTCGTGGTGTTCTGTAGAACTCGTCTTGGTGTTCTGTAGAACTCGTCTTGGTGTTCTGTAGAACTCGTCTTGGTGTTCTGTAGAACTTGTCGTTGTGTTCTGTAGAACTCGTCTTGGTGTTCTGTAGAACTCGTCGTGGTGTTCTGTATAACTCGTCGTGGTGTTCTGTAGAACTTGTCGTGGTGTTCTGTAGAACTCGTCTTGGTGTTCTGTAGAACTCGTCTTGGTGTTCTGTAGAACTCGTCGTTGTGTTCTGTAGAACTCGTCTTGGTGTTCTGTAGAACTCGTCGTGGTGTTCTGTAGAACTCGTCGTGGTGTTCTGTAGAACTCGTCGTGGTGTTCTGTAGAACTCGTCGTGGTGTTCTGTAGAACTCGTCGTGGTGTTCTGTAGAACTCGTCGTGGTGTTCTGTAGAACTGGTCGTGGTGTTCTGTAGAACTGGTCGTGGTGTTCTGTAGAACTCGTCGTGGTGTTCTGTAGAACTCGTCGTGGTGTTCTGTAGAACTCGTCGTGGTGTTCTGTAGAACTCGTCGTGGTGTTCTGTAGAACTCGTCGTGGTGTTCTGTAGAACTCGTCGTGGTGTTCTGTAGAACTCGTCGTGGTGTTCTGTAGAACTCGTCGTGGTGTTCTGTAGAACTCGTCTTGGTGTTCTGTAGAACTCGTCGTGGTGTTCTGTAGAACTCGTCGTGGTGTTCTGTAGAACTCGTCGTGGTGTTCTGTAGAACTCGTCGTGGTGTTCTGTAGAACTCGTCGTGGTGTTCTGTAGAACTCGTCGTGGTGTTCTGTAGAACTCGTCTTGGTGTTCTGTAGAACTCGTCGTGGTGTTCTGTAGAACTCGTCGTGGTGTTCTGTAGAACTCGTCGTGGTGTTCTGTAGAACTCGTCGTGGTGTTCTGTAGAACTCGTCGTGGTGTTCTGTAGAACTCGTCTTGGTGTTCTGTAGAACTCGTCGTGGTGTTCTGTAGAACTCGTCGTGGTGTTCTGTAGAACTTGTCGTGGTGTTCTGTAGAACTCGTCGTGGTGTTCTGTAGAACTCGTCGTGGTGTTCTGTAGAACTCGTCGTGGTGTTCTGTAGAACTTGTCGTGGTGTTCTGTAGAACTCGTCTTGGTGTTCTGTAGAACTCGTCGTGGTGTTCTGTAGAACTTGTCTTGGTGTTCTGTAGAACTTGTCGTGGTGTTCTGTAGAACTCGTCTTGGTGTTCTGTAGAACTCGTCGTTGTGTTCTGTAGAACTCGTCTTGGTGTTCTGTAGAACTTGTCGTGGTGTTCTGTAGAACTCGTCTTGGTGTTCTGTAGAACTCGTCGTGGTGTTCTGTAGAACTCGTCGTGGTGTTCTGTAGAACTTGTCGTGGTGTTCTGTAGAACTCGTCTTGGTGTTCTGTAGAACTCGTCGTGGTGTTCTGTAGAACTCGTCGTGGTGTTCTGTAGAACTCGTCGTGGTGTTCTGTAGAACTCGTCGTGGTGTTCTGTAGAACTCGTCGTGGTGTTCTGTAGAACTCGTCGTGGTGTTCTGTAGAACTCGTCGTGGTGTTCTGTAGAACTCGTCGTGGTGTTCTGTAGAACTCGTCGTGGTGTTCTGTAGAACTCGTCGTGGTGTTCTGTAGAACTCGTCGTGGTGTTCTGTAGAACTCGTCGTGGTGTTCTGTAGAACTCGTCGTGGTGTTCTGTAGAACTCGTCGTGGTGTTCTGTAGAACTCGTCGTGGTGTTCTGTAGAACTCGTCGTGGTGTTCTGTAGAACTCGTCGTGGTGTTCTGTAGAACTCGTCTTGGTGTTCTGTAGAACTCGTCGTTGTGTTCTGTAGAACTCGTCTTGGTGTTCTGTAGAACTCGTCGTGGTGTTCTGTAGAACTCGTCGTGGTGTTCTGTAGAACTCGTCGTTGTGTTCTGTAGAACTCGTCTTGGTGTTCTGTAGAACTCGTCGTGGTGTTCTGTAGAACTCGTCGTGGTGTTCTGTAGAACTCGTCGTGGTGTTCTGTAGAACTCGTCGTGGTGTTCTGTAGAACTCGTCGTGGTGTTCTGTAGAACTCGTCGTGGTGTTCTGTAGAACTCGTCGTGGTGTTCTGTAGAACTCGTCGTGGTGTTCTGTAGAACTCGTCGTGGTGTTCTGTAGAACTCGTCGTGGTGTTCTGTAGAACTCGTCGTGGTGTTCTGTAGAACTCGTCGTGGTGTTCTGTAGAACTCGTCGTGGTGTTCTGTAGAACTCGTCGTGGTGTTCTGTAGAACTCGTCGTGGTGTTCTGTAGAACTCGTCGTGGTGTTCTGTAGAACTCGTCGTGGTGTTCTGTAGAACTCGTCGTGGTGTTCTGTAGAACTCGTCGTGGTGTTCTGTAGAACTCGTCGTGGTGTTCTGTAGAACTCGTCGTGGTGTTCTGTAGAACTCGTCGTGGTGTTCTGTAGAACTCGTCGTGGTGTTCTGTAGAACTCGTCGTGGTGTTCTGTAGAACTCGTCGTGGTGTTCTGTAGAACTCGTCGTGGTGTTCTGTAGAACTCGTCGTGGTGTTCTGTAGAACTCGTCGTGGTGTTCTGTAGAACTCGTCGTGGTGTTCTGTAGAACTCGTCGTGGTGTTCTGTAGAACTCGTCGTGGTGTTCTGTAGAACTCGTCGTGGTGTTCTGTAGAACTCGTCGTGGTGTTCTGTAGAACTCGTCGTGGTGTTCTGTAGAACTCGTCGTGGTGTTCTGTAGAACTCGTCGTGGTGTTCTGTAGAACTCGTCTTGGTGTTCTGTAGAACTCGTCGTGGTGTTCTGTAGAACTCGTCGTGGTGTTCTGTAGAACTCGTCGTGGTGTTCTGTAGAACTCGTCGTGGTGTTCTGTAGAACTCGTCGTGGTGTTCTGTAGAACTTCATGGTTCCTGAGGACTTTGACCCAGTCTTCTGTCCAGCGTAGCTTCAGTTCACTGAGTTTTCTGCTCAGCTCTCTGAAGGTCCAGCGCAGAGTTTCAGTCAGGTTCTGGACTCTGGTTTCACTTCATCTCTGGAATCCTCTGGAGCAACAAGGCAGAAACTGCCTCAATGCATGCTGGGAATCAGCTCTCTGAGATGTCATGGAGCTCATCAACTCCAGCAGCCATGCGAGATGGGACAAGATGGCGGGTTGAGCAGTCGTGTTGCATAGCAAGTCCTAAACCTCACCTATTAGTTAACACATTTCTCCAACAAGGAGACCAAAATGGATTCACAGAACACGAATAAAGCTCTCAAACTTAAAGTCGACTCAAAAAGGAAAGAAGCAGCTTCAATTAAAGACCTCAGCTACTCTATGGAGCGCTCCACTCAAATTAAAAGAGAAAGAATGTCTCTGCACCTTCAACTCCAAGCAAGTTGAAGAGGAAGAAGAGGAGGCACTTTCTCTCAGACACATAATGAAAAGTATGTCGCTTGGAGAGAAAGTTGACAATACTGAGCAACAGCTGGCACGTAGCAGTGTTATGCTAGCTAGCCTAGCCAAAGCTGTGGAGTTTAATGCTAATGAAGTTAAAGAGTGTAAGATAAAAGTTAAAGAGCAGGAAAAGGAAAATGTTCAACTATGAGAGGAGAATGCTGAGTTTCAAACAAAGCTCAGAGAACAGGAGAGAGAATGACATCATGGAGCCTTCAGGCCTGAAGGAGGAAAATGAAGATGTCAGGGCTGTAGTCTGAAACATGTCGCTCCTGAATCTGAGTCGAGGCTGGAGGAGGCAGTTTCACACACAGACTGGGAAGCAAGGTAGAAAACAAAGACAGAAACATCTTTGTTCTCTTCACTCGAAGAATAATGAAGGAAGAAATCTGGAGAAAAAGAAAAAACATCCACAAACTGCAAAGAACTGGACATGAAGTTTTCTGAAATGTTCCCCAACGAGGACTGAGAAGAGAGACATTGTCTGTGGCCGCTCATCGGTCAAGCCAGAGGTTGGCATATTTACGTGGCCCCTTTGGATATATATTGATGGTCGCCAGATTGGAATGGAAGGCACACATGTTAAATAAGAAGCAAGATATTTAAAGGGACTTGCACATGCAGTTCTTACTGAAAAACATTTCTTGTTAATTGTTCTAAAAATCTTGGGTTTGAACATTTTTCATTCTTTTCATCTTTAATAGTTGTTTTTTTATGTCAAATGAGAAATTTCATTTGGTTCACTTAATGTTAGAGGTTTAAAAGACAATATCAAAAGGAAAGCATTATTTTTGTTTTCAAAAGGACAGAAATTGAACTCTTTATTTCAAGAGACTCACTCGCCGACTACACATGAAACTTTTTGGGATAACCAACGAGGTGATAAGATTTTATGCAGCCATCACACCACCTTGCTCTACATTCTGCATTTTCCATGACTACAGGCTGAACTTGAACGCACCACCTTGCTCTACATTCTGCATTTTCCATGACTACAGGCTGAACTTGAACGCACCACCTTGCTCCACATTCTGTACTTTGTACTTTGTATGACTACAGGCTGAACTTGAACGCACCACCTTGCTCTACATTCTGCATTTTCCATGACTACAGGCTGAACTTGAACGCACCACCTTGCTCTATATCCTGCATTTTGTATGACTGTAGCTGAACTTGAACGCACCACCTTGCTCCACATTCTGTACTTTCTACTTTGTATGACTACAGGCTGAACTTGAATGCACCACATTGCTCCACATTCAGCATTTTTTGTGTCTCATAGGTGGCTCCAAGGGGGATATAGGGGGAGTTATAGGTCCCCCTGGAAAAGTCTAGCACCCCCAAGAAAATATCAGATTATTTCCTTTTTCATCTAAGTTAATATTCTTTAATATGTAGTTGTTGTGGGCAGCACGGCGGTGCAACTGGTAGAGCTGCTGCCTCTCAGCGAGCAGGTCCCTGGTTCAAATCCCGGTTCGGGGGCCTTTCTGGGTGGAGTTTGCATGTTCTCTTTGTGCATGCGTGGGTTTTCTCCGGGTGCTCCAGTTTTCTCCCACAGAACAAAAACATGCATGTTAGGCTGATGGTGACTCTGGATTGTCCCTAGGTGTGAGAGAGAGAATGGTTGTTTGTCTCATTTGTCTCTATGTGTCCCTGTGATGGACTGGAGACATGTCCAGGGTGTCCCCCACCCCTCACACAGTGTCTGCTGGACATTGTCGACCCCCGTGACCCAAAATGGAAGAAGCGGGTAAAGATAATGGATGGATGTAGTTGTTATGATTTTTTTCCTCCCAAAACACAACTAATAAAAAATTTAAAAAATCAATGAATATATTGAGTTACAAAAAAAGAATCAAATCTGACAACAGGAAATGAATTGACCCAGAAGTGAAAATTCAAGTTACTGAAAGTTCGGTAAGCATTTGAAAAGTGCACGAAATGCAAAAATGAACAGTTTTCTTTTACCCATGTTGCCTTGAATGGAGTCAGAGGAGGAGGGTTTTTTGGAAGCAGACTGCAGCAACAAATAAAGAATCATTTGGAGGAAGGATCAAGCCTGCTGCCATCACATCTGTGGAGAAAGCTGCTAGCGCTAACACATCTGTGGAGAAAGCTGCTAGCGCTAACACATCTGTGGAGAAAGCTGCTAACGCTAACACATCTGTGGAGAAAGCTGCTAAGCGCTAACACATCTGTGGAGAAAGCTGCTAACGCTAACACATCTGTGGAGAAAGCTGCTAGCGCTAACACATCTGTGGAGAAAGCTGCTAACGCTAACACATCTGTGGAGAAAGCTGCTAACGCTAACACATCTGTGGAGAAAGCTGCTAACGCTAACACATCTGTGGAGAAAGCTGCTAACGCTAACACATCTGTGGAGAAAGCTGCTAACGCTAACACATCTGTGGAGAAAGCTGCTAACGCTAACACATCTGTGGAGAAAGCTGCTAACGCTAACACATCTGTGGAGAAAGCTGCTAACGCTAACACATCTGTGGAGAAAGCTGCTAACGCTAACACATCTGTGGAGAAAGCTGCTAGCGCTGCACAGCTGGAGGATGGAGCAGCACGTTCAGCTTCCTTTGGGCAGCAGTTCCCGGTGATTCCTCTTCGTGGTGTTTCCTGGTCTGATCCACCAGCAGAACCACAAAAAGACGAGTGACCCGGTGAGGAGCAGAACCTGGTCACATGATGCAACTCTTGGTCTGATTATACTAAGCTGATGCAACTCGGTAAATCATTTCCTGCTTGCAGTGATAATAAATGACTTTATCTGATCAGATTAAATAAATTATTTAAACCCAAAATCCAAAGTAACTATTTGTTAAAATAGTCAAACTTTGTCTAAATTCATGCGTGTATAAAACTGAAATAATTCCTGCTCAAAGAGTCAATTTTGCCTTTAAATAAGAGAATTAAGCCTTGATTGATTCATTATTATTGTTTGTTTATTATTGTTGTTGATTTTAGTTTCATTATTTTTGTAATAAAACTTCAAAGACAACTTTGGTCTCTTCATTCAGATGAATATTCATGTGTCATGATATAAAACTCCCTGTAATGAACAGATTCTACTTCAGTGACTGATTCTGATCATTAAAAGGTGAATAAGTTGTTGTCAGTTAGTAAACTGATCAGCTGGTGCCAAACTTTAATAAATGAAAAATTAAACAAATGTAGTGGAGTTGAGATAGAAAAAGGTGTCACTCCTCTTCCTCCATCTCACCTTCGTTATCGCTACAAGCTTCTACCCTGAAGCTGTTGGACTCATGACCCTAGTCAAGATCATCACTGTGAAATTATCACTGTGAAATTATCACTGTGAAATTATCACTGTGAAATTATCACTGTGAAAATATCACTGTGAAAATATCACTGTGAAATTATCACTGTGAAACTATCACTGTGAAATTATTACTGTGAAAATATCACTGTGAAAATATCACTGTGAAAATATCACTGTGAAATTATCACTGTGAAAATATCACTGTGAAAATATCACTGTGAAATTATCACTGTGAAATTATCACTGTGAAAATATCACTGTGAAAATATCACTGTGAAAATATCACTGTGAAAATATCACTGTGAAAATATCACTGTGAAATTATCACTGTGAAAATATCACTGTGAAAATATCACTGTGAAATTATCACTGTGAAAATATCACTGTGAAAATATCACTGTGAAAATATCACTGTGAAAATATCACTGTGAAAATATCACTGTGAAATTATCACTGTGAAATTATCACTGTGAAAATATCACTGTGAAATTATCACTGTGAAATTATCACTGTGAAAATATCACTGTGAAAATATCACTGTGAAAATATCACTGTGAAAATATCACTGTGAAAATATCACTGTGAAATTATCACTGTGAAAATATCACTGTGAAAATATCACTGTGGAATTATCACTGTGAAAATATCACTGTGAAATTATTTCAAACACAATCAAGTGGCATCACACTTGATTGTTGATGTGTGCTGCTGATCTCATGCTGCTGATTTATTTCTTGTTGCTGTGTTCACTTGTCCTCATCTGCTCACACAGACTCATGTTCGTGCTGCTGTTGTTTGGCACATTGTTTTGTACTAGTACTGTAGTGTTTAGTGTATTCTTAGAGAGTTTAGTGTATCTCTTAGAGAGTTTAGTGTATCTCTTAGTTCATGGCTTAGACCAGTGTTTTTCAACCTTTTTTGAGCCAAGGCACAGTGTTTTCATTGAAAAAATCACGAGGCACACCACCAACCAAAATTGTAAACAAAGATACTCTGTATCCGCCTATATTAAATATATAGTCATTCTTATCAAAGTCTTGAATAGGAATGAAATAAACAGCTTCTCACCGCATACCAAGCACAACGGAGACTGTGTCGTTGTGTCCCCGATAAAAGTAAATCCAAACGAAATTTAACTCTCACTGTATTGTCTGGAGCTCACGGTATCTGCCTTCTTCTGATATCCACTTATACTAAGGCCTACATCTGGGTCCGAATTTTGTCCAGGGACCAGATTGGAGTTAGTATTTTTTCTTTTCAAAAACTTTTCCATCACTGTCATAGGCTTGCTAGCTAGAATGCAATGCTGTCAATGCTACATGTCACATTCATGCATCACTACTTTTCTTGTTTTAATGTGCAATGCTATGTTCCATACTGTCATCTATCTAGTGATAAGGAAATTACATGATTACGCCGCTAGACACTACTACAGCACAGACATTCGAAAATGGCATATTATTAGATAATTAATTCATTTAAAAATATATTTTTAGACCAGTTAAGTGAAATTGGATAATTTCCGCGGCACACCTGACACTCACTCGCGGCACACTAGTGTGCCACGGCACAGTGGTTGAAAAACACTGGCTTAGACCTTATTACCATTTTCTTTATAATTTGTATTTTTGTTGGATGTAACTGGGATCTTGTGCACATAGTTTTATTCCACCTCATGTACCACATGTGATGTGAATGACAGTAAAAACACCTTGACCTTGAGAACTGAAAGAACAAAAGATCCTTCATA
>JBBPBX010065247.1:0-10581 GCA_038048925.1 Garcialebias charrua | reverse complement strand
GTCCTTGGAGTGCTGGGACGGCTTCCCTCTGCTGCTGCTCCCTGGGGTCGACTTATGGATGCCATCGGGTGGGTGAGGCGCATGGATGGTCCGACAGTGGGGTGGGGATGTTTTTCTCTCTACTTATGGATAAACTCTTTTGTGAAAAATATATGAAAGTAAAATAAAGAAAATAGCATTTGGCAATTAAGTTGTTTTTTAAAATCCAAATTCAATTGTGATCTCCATACTGAAATATGTACTGACCTGAGACCCAGATGTACTGTTACACTCTAATTAACACCCCATAATAATTATATTAGAATGGGCTAATAATGCAAAACTAAACAATCATATTTTTGATATATTATTCAATAACAAGAGGAAGTGACCTTTAGCAAAGGTTAGTTGTTCTCGTGATCTTTCGAATAGAAACGCATCTTTGAAATTGTGGATTGACATTTGTTGGGATCAATAAATAAATGGTTCTTTTCAGCTTGTTTTACACTTTGTCACTTGTTCTCTCCCCCCACTCTTTTCCAGTTTGGCAAACTATGCCTCTCTGCACAACAACGTTTACTGTAAACCCCACTTCAGCCAGCTCTTCAAGGCCAAAGGCAACTACGACGAGGGTTTTGGCCATCGGCCTCACAAAGAGCTGTGGGAGCGCAAAGAGAGTGAGGATGCCTCACCACAGTCCAGCTCTCTGAACAAGCCAAAAGCCCAGAGCTGCCCCTCGGATCAAGAAAGCCCCAGTGTGGTAGACTCCCCTCTGACCAAAGCTGTTGTTCTGACTGCCACCATGGAGGCTCTGGGACAAGGGTCACCAGAGAAGGCTGATGTGCCAGCAGTGACCGGTAGGTTGAAAATCTCCTGGCCTCCACAGATGGAGCTGGACGACACACCCAGCAAAAGTAGGGTCACCAATACCACAGAAGGGGGCTCTGTCACTAAGCTCATCAAAGCAAAATGGCCCCCAGAGGACAAAACTCCATCTTCCTCCCCGGAGCAGGACCAGGGCTCACCCTGTCTGAACCAAAGCTCCTCCCTGAAGGAGCGCAGCCTGGCCTTTTCACTGGTGGCACAAGGCAGCAGGAACCAGAGTCGTCCTCTGAACGATGAGCAGATGAGTCCTGAAGTGTTCAGCAGGGAGCGGCAGCACGGGGGCCAGTCATCAGACAGCTGTGTGGACACACACAGCAGCTCTGGAGAGGAGGACCTGACAGACCAGATCATCATAGAGACGGAGACCAAAGATGCTGCAGGAGGTAAAGCAGATGAGGAGCAGCAGATGGAGGAGGACTGGTATGTATTGGAGGAAGAGCTGTCTAACAAATGTCAGAGCCCAGCAGAGCCGATGGCCATTTTCTGCCCTGAGCTGGAGCTCGTCCACTCATCTCAACATGTGGGCTTCTGGGACAACGAGGAGATTAATGATAAGGAGGAGCAGGAGGTGCTTACTGTGGAGGAGATTATTAAACAAAACCGATACTATGAGGAGGAGGAGGAGGAGGAGGAGGAAGACCTGTAAACTGACATTTATTTGCCATTCCTGCTTTTTAGTTTTTCAAAGAACCTCTTCGTCTGTCAGTGTCATATGACCTCTGACCTAGTGCCTCCTTTATCAGAATGAACTGAAACCACTCTTAGAGCTTTTACAAAAAGTCTGAGAGAATGTTTCACTTATAGTTTAAAAATGTTTTGTATGCTGAAACTTGTCCACATATAATTGTTTTTGTATTGTCACACAAGTCCTGACATTGATTAGCCTTCAATTGATCTTTTAAAATCCATTTGAAGCTGTTGTCATGACAAACTTCCTCATGCTTTATGGCTGATTTCTCTTTCAATTCAAATAATTTGAGAACTGCAACCAACATGCTGAAAGTGGAAAGGCGTGAAATGAGGAAACAAGGCCCAGAAACTCTGTGGTGACTTCAGTTATTGACTAGTTTTTCTTTTTGCAAAGAATCTGTCTTTCACTTTGTAATGCAGGGTAATCACTGGTGTCACTTCTGAATGTTTGTTTCAAGTTTTAGGATTTATTACTGAATAAAAAATGTAAATTTTTAATCTAGAGGACCAAACATCTTTATCTGCTAATGTTCAATAAAGTCCCTTATAAAAAAAAAAAATTGTTGGTCTGAAGAGTCATTGAGCATTACTGTCTCTATCACCAATATACATGTTTGATTACACATGTGCTACACGTGTTGATGTTCTACAGTCTGTCTAATATATTGAATGAATGTGTGACATTTCTGCTTTCTAATCGGTCATAATGCACTCCGAAAAACACTAGAGGTGCAGTAGAATATATCTTGCCGCACCGATAGGGGGCAGTGCTGCCCCATGGGGACAATAAAGCAGGTGCAGTCTCTGCATTCTGTTACAGCGGGACAGGCAGCAAATGGTAAACTCATTTAAATTTGTTTAGACAAAATGGAAGATCATACAGTATCTCAAAACTAAAGGATTTTTCTCAACTATGAGTCACACATATAACAAATGGATTAATAAAATACATTAAACATGAATGCAATGCTGTTTTTGACACATCCAGAGTTTAGTTTTGGTGGCCTTGGAATCTTTTTGTTTTTTGCAGATGATGTGGTCCTATTGGCTTCATCAGTTCGTGATCTACAGCTTTCGCTGGAGCGGTTTGCAGCTGAATGTGATGCGGCCGGGATGAGGATCAGTTCCTCCAAATCCGAGGCCATGGTCTTGAGCCGGAAAAGGGTAGCATGCCTTCTCCAGGTCGGGGAGGAGGTCCTTCCCCAAGTGGAGGAGTTTAAGTATCTCGGGGTCTTGTTCACGAATGAGGGAAAACTGGAGCGTGAGATCGATAGGCGGATAGGTGCAGCGTCCGCAGTGAAGCGGGCGCTGTACCGGTCTGTCGTGGTGAAGAGAGAGCTGAGTCAAAAGGCAAAGCTCTCAATTTACCGATCGATCTATGTTCCTACCCTCATCTATGGTCATGAGCTCTGGGTTATGACCGAAAGAACGAGATCTCGGATACAAGCGGCTGAAATGAGTTTTCTCCGCACGGTGTCTGGACTCTCCCTTAAGCCCGAGATACACTCGAGCGTCCTCACGATATGCCTATACTCAGCGTACGTACGCTGTGGCAAAAGCGTAGCCCCTCAGGGCACGTACGCGCAAAAGTTTTTTTTTACTACGCATACGCGATGCGCGGTGTCTGAACATAAACTTCCCCGGCGCCGGACTGTTTTGTATGTTACACAAATTAAATAAATTCCCCTTCTTTATCGCTGATCGGGCCTTTTCTTTTGTTTTTTTGCCTAAAGTCAAGTAACCGCTTCTTCCTCCGTTCACTCGATGATTGAAATGAATGAATTCAGGTCCTACCTGGGTGCGGCGATGTTTTAAATATCCCTGGTGGGCTGTGTGCTGCAGGAAAAGCACTCCCTGTTATTATTTTTATTTCTGAGAGAACTTTTTACAACATATATAGTAGAAACACCGCATGAACACCGCCGCGGTCTTCAAGGCGCTACATGAGCTGGCTGTCAATCATTTCAGTAGGCGTGTCAGCAAGTAACCAATCAGCGAGCTCAGTTGAGTCCCCTCCGTGTGCAGCTGCTCATATTACAACAAGGAGAACGCGAGCGTATAGTTTCTGACATATGCTGAAGCATATCAGCAAAACACATGCGCACAAAATGTGCGCGTAGAGTGGCGTACCTGAGGACGCATGAGTGTATCTCGGGCTTTAGAGATGGGGTGAGAAACTCAGTCATCCGGGAGGGACTCGGAGTAGAGCCGCTGCTTCTCCACATCGAGAGGAGCCAGTTGAGGTGGCTCGGGCATCTGGTTAGGATGCCTCCTGGACGCCTCCCTGGTGAGGTGTTCCGGGCATGTCCCACCGGGAGGAGACCCAGAGGAAGACCCAGGACACGCTGGAGGGACTATGTTTCTCGGCTGGCCTGGGAACGCCTTGGGATTCCCCCAGAGGAGCTGCTCCATGTGGCTGGGGAGAGGGAAGTCTGGGCCTCCCTACTTAGGCTGCTACCCCCGCGACCCGACCCCGGATAAGCGGAGGAAAATGGATGGATGGATGGATGGAGTTTAGTTTGTTTTTGAAACGTATTGACTCTGGTTGCAGACTTTAAATTGACAGGGAGTGAGTTCCAAATTGTGGATCCTCTCACAGAGAGAGCACTTTGAGTAAAAGTGGTTCTACAAAAAGGAACCTTGCAGTCAACCATATAAAGCTGCTCTGGTAGATCTGCTCTAGCCCTGCAGTTTCTCTATAATTGCTTAAAGGTGCTATATGTAACTTTTCTGAAAATATATTTTTAACATATTTCTTCACTCTGTCACGATCTCCTGACAGACTGATGTTAGACAAGTAATCTCTGAAAAAAACTATAATCCCCTTTGCTTCTCCAGGTGGTACTAAAAGCATTTCTAAAAACCACAGTGACCCGCCGTTAACCAGCCAATAAAAACAGAGTTTTTAACCAGCCAATAAAAACAGAGCTTCTCACGCCCCTAACCCACGCCCCCGCCTGTCCCAGCCCCAGCGGCCGCACGTTCTCGTTCAAAGGATTGCAAAGCAATGCAGGACTGTTTTGTATGTGACACAAATGTATTAAATTCCCCTTCTTCATCCCTGATCTGGACTTTTCGTTTTGTTTTTTTTGCCAAAAGTCAAGTGATTGCTTCCTCCTCCGCTGACTCCATGACTGAAATGATGAGGAAATGAATGAATTTGTCACGAGCGAATTAAACTCGGGTTCAACATGGCTGCGCGAGGCTCTGCAGATTTCCTGGTGTTCTGGACCGGTATTCCATGTTTTTATTTTATTTTTTAGAACGTTTTATTAACATATAAACACAGAATATTGCAGCAGCTGCAACAGGACATGCAGTGGAGGTGGAGCTATGGGGGCTGAGCTGAAGTTCAGCTGAGAGCAAGGGGGAGGGACCAGAAATGTGTGTCTGTTCAAAAATTTTCTAAGTTCCGGCATGTTCCAAAAACTACATATAGCAGCTTTAATGGTTTGGGTGCAAGTCCATTTAGGCATTTGAAGATCAATTAAATAAAATAATTTATAAAATTGGAAAATTCTAGAATACCAAACTTAGCTAAAATATTAGTGATAAAATATGATTGGCTTTTGTTATAAAACCTTCAAGGCCCAATTGTAGAGACTTTTCATTGGTCTAAGTGTAGTTTGAGGAGTCTGTGACCAGACAGTAGCTCCATAAGACAAATGTGAAAGAATCATTGAGTTGAACATTTCTGCACAATGACGTGTCAAACATTTTCTAATATTTTTTAAAACAATTTATATTGAAATTTAAGCTTCTATTTTGGGTTTATATATGTGAACATCCAATTCCAGACAGTCAGTAGCTATGTTTACATGGACATAAGTAATCGGATCAAACGGCCGAACGGATCAAAAGTCCGTCATGTAAACACCCCGGTCGGGTTATTTTTTGTGTATTCGGCGTGATCCGACCTAATTTGCGATCCGTTCGAAACGGGTGGTTTACGCCGATCCGTAGCCCGATGTGTGCGCATGTAAACACATGATCTGTTCCTTTTACCGGACTGTGGGAAACTGTCCTGACTGCGCATGTGCGCTGCGCGCACCCTCATCCCTCCCTCCCTCTCCCCCCTCGTGTTTACTTCTCCGCCTGGGCTGGCTAGTGGGTAGATGCTAACGCATGGTGGGGAAGTAAAACTGGTCGGTGAGCGATGCAACATTTGTAATGGAAACGTTAAAATAGCTCAAAACTATCGAACGCCTTGACCGAACGTGTAGTTATTCAAACAAGTACATGAAAAGCTGGAAGAAGCTGGAGATCGCTGGAAGAGCTTAAAGCTAAGTGCTACAAAGCTAAAAACAAAAACGGGACAAGTGGCTACGACCCCACCACTTTTTTATTTTACGTGTTGATGAACTGATGAGAGATCTGCCACTTCCAACACAGCAGGCAGCGGTGTGGATCTTATGAGGAGGAGGAGAGGAATCTGAGGAGAGGAAGCTAACCAGGAGCAAAGCATCCTTTCTGGTAAGTTAGACTCTTCAAAACACATTAACCCTCTGTACTGTATTACTTGAGTAATTAGAAACAACAAATATGTAAAAATGTAATTATAATAAGAAATAAGAGTAGCTGTAGGGCTAGCATAGAACTACAGTATACTGTATTGTACATTAAAACTCCAACTAACCAGATAATTAACCTAACACATTTCAACATATCAGGGGTCCAGTTAAACTTTATTTTGTTTGTTTTTCAGATGATGAGTCCAGCTTTGAAGAGGCAGCTGGCAGCAGCACACAACAGACAGTGGCAGGTGATGGTGGCAGGTGGCAGAAGATGCAAGAGTCCCACGTCTTAGGAATCCCAAGAAGTTCACACATGTGCTTTAGAACAACTCAAAACTGATTTGAAAATGTTTCAATTCTCCACAACCATGTTTCTTTGTGCACTGACAGATCTGTAAATGTATTTTTTACACAGACATTAGGATTGATAGTTTATGGTACAATTAAGGTACATGTCCTAACTTAATACAGTCAGGTGGTTTAATAAGGACTCTGAGTTTCTGCATGACTCACAGGATAAAAACACATTTGCTGTTCTATCAGATACAGAAACATACATTTTGGAAGTAAAATCGATTATTTTGTCACCAATTTTGTTGTCCTAAATCACATGCATACATCAAAATTGTGAAAGTATGTGATGAGTTGTTAAAGAAGTTACTGAATTACAGGTTACTGTAGTTTTTAAATGACCAAATAATTTTTTGTTGTTATCATTACAAGATGTGATCTGTGCACATCGTCTGTTTTGTACAAACGTTTTGAACGTTTAATTTTTATGTTTTTCTGATACACCTCAAATTGCACTAAGAATGAAACATGTTTCAAACAAGCAATTTCAACTGTTTACAAGAATGTGTTAAAATGTTTGGTCCATTAAAGAGCTCAGATGTTCACTAGTATTACTTGCAGTTGTTTATTGTGATAATAATTTTATACAAATGTTAACTGCATGTGAACACAAATACATAAGTACAGTATCTTTTTAGAAGAACTCTCCACTGTGACTTCATCAACCCGTTCATCTCTACCTCCACCTGACAGCGCCAAGGTAAACATTAAATGACTTGTTGAGGAGTCAGACGAGGAGAGTTTGCGTATCCTTTGACGAGCCAGTCCAACAGCAGGTATGCAGATCACCAACAATGAAGAGACGGACGTCCTTCAATGTTCCTCACAGACTGCAAAAAAGGACATGCCAATATTTAGTGTTCAACTTTTTATTTGTTTAAAGTTATGGTTCAAACAAATTTTATTTGAAAGAAAACTTTACAGCTAAGTATGTCTTCTGATATACTTAGCTGTAATAGTTGTAAAATTAAATACAATATAGTAAATGTTAGCCTTACATTTTGGCAACATTTAACTATTTGTTTAAAGACATGGTTCAAACATTTTATTTTAAATAAAACTTTACAGCTAAGCATCTCTACTTTGAGATACTGTACTTAGCTGTAATCGTTGTAGTAATACTAAATACAATATAGTAAATACAGTATTAGCCTTACTTTTGTCAACAGATGAGCCCTTTGATAGAGTCTGAGTGGCGCAGGACATTGGCATCATGGCAGGGCACTGCCTGGCATCGTGACACTGATGCTCCAGAAACAGGAAAACAGAGGAAGAATAGTAATTAATAACAAATACAGACAGTATCACGCAGACAGGTAGAAAAGGAAAGGACAAAAAGTTTATTAGCATACAGCGTTTTTATTATCTTACCAACAGTTGTTGTCCACGACAGCTTGGAGGACAGAGGACGTCCAGCGCTCTCATCCTGTGAATAAAAAAACTAAAAGCACGTGCTGCTTCACCTGTAGTTCAATCAGGGAGTGCAGAAAAAACGAGAGGCTGCAAGCTGCAGCGAGGTGTACTTGGAAAAAACTCAGTCGCCGTCATTACAATCTGGTGCGGGTCCATTTTGGACGCGTATGTTTACTTTCGTCCCGGAAGTAACTTCTTCTTCTGTGGTTTTTACGAAAGTAACTTCCTCTTCGTTTTTTTTTTTTAAAGGGGAGTGTACCACTCTGCGCATGTCAGAACTTCTGATCAGAATAAAAGCCTGCTGCATGTAAACACTCGTCATGAACGGATTGTGCCCATGTAAACGGTGCTATCTAATTATGCAATCAGAACACATTTCAATCCGGTCACAGAATTTTGCCCATGTAAACATAGCTACTGTCTCACCTGTCACAAAGCATACTGCAAGTCACTGGTGGAGCTGTATGCATTGTTCATGCCATATCTGGTCTCTGTTCCCACTGGTAATCAGTGGTGTCAAAAGTATTCACATTCATTACTCAAGTAGAAGTATAGATACTGGGATTTAAAATTACTTCTGTAGAAGGAGAAGTATCAACTCTAGCTTTTTACTCAAGTAAAAGTAAAAAAGTACTGGTTTCAAAACTACTTAAAAGTATAAAAGTAAAAGTAGCGTAAGAAAAAGCAACAACAAAGACAAATGCTTAGGCCGCACCACACATACTATTGTATACAACCCCACCTCCCCCACAAAAATCATTTTTCCAGTGGTAATCCTCTGTACTCCGTTCTTGAAAGTCTGTTCTGCAGCTACATCAGCTTTAATTAATTAAATTAATTAAGCTGGATAGCAGCGGAAGCATGTAGGTGGGCATCACCGCTGCAGGGAAATACAATCTATCTGGCTCTACAGGCATTTGCAGGTCTGTTTTTGACCAGAATTGCTGCATCCCTAGTTTTGCTGTTTTATATGCTACAATGGTGGAAGACCTAGGACGCATATGAGGAACATCGTACTAAAATAAGAAAAGCTCAAAAATGCCTTGCGGCATGCATCCCGGCATTGGCCGCAGGCTACTTAAACCCTGGTGAAGATCATCTACCTCGTCGGTTGGTAGGCTATGGGTTCTTTGGCTTGCTGCTGCTGCATGTCTGCACAGTGCAGCGGATGTGGATAGAGTCTGTCGGGCCCATACATCCATTCTCTTCTGCTTATCCGGGGTCGGGTCGCGGGGATAGTAGCCTAAGGGCCAGTTTACACGGCGCGTATTTTGAGTGTAACCGCTACTTTCTCTTTGCGACTTTGCTTATCGCCTACACGACGCTGCTGGCCCCCCTCTTTGACTCCGATACTTTTCTGACCCTGCTCTCAAGGTGGAAGTTTTTCGCTGACCCCCCGCTGATAATGTAAACATCTCCCGTGGAGCTTTTGTGTCAACCACATGCGCGCAGCCCGCATGCGCGGACAGTCTGACATTTCACGTGTCACGCTGCAAAATATAACAGTTTAACAATAATAAACAGTATTTATGTTGGCGTGGGAGATGTTTAAATTTATCTGAACTACAGTATCTATCTGGACTCGTTACATTTTTTAAACAGTGCGTAACGTGCTGTGAAAATGAAGACACCAGGTTTATTTTTTATTTATTTATTTATTACAAAGTTTACAACACAAACACTGAGAATTAAACTGAACACACTATTAAAACACGTGAACCGAACTGTAACTACGTTAATGAACTGGACTCTTGCTGTGTGTTCATCTGGACCCATCAGAACCGCGGTCTGCCTGTTGGAACGACAGCTTCTCCACCTGGCAGAAATAAATAAAAAACTCAGTTGTTGTGTGATCAAAGTAAACACAAGCAAACATTATATTAAGAATGTTGATTTACCTGCTGTAAGTCAGCTGTTTATCACGGAGTAAAGTCCGGTTCTGGTCCACAGTCCACTCAGCGTCTGCGTCTGGTGTGCAGCTTGTTAGATGAAGAGAGTCCCGCTTGGTGTCAAATCTGTTGACTCTTATCCAAATTCCAGCTTTAACTTGTTGTTAACTTGTTGACAACAACTTGTAGTTAGCTGATTTTAGCCAGAGAGGAAAACAGACGAGGCAGCTGTTTACCTCAGGCTGCACGCATGCGCAGTAGTGAAGGTTCCAAAAATCACAGCGCCATCTAATGGCCCAGCATGGTAACTACAGTGAAATCATGAGGACGGGGGGGTGAAGGGGGAGAGAGTCGTATCCACAGAATTCGACCGTGTCAACGCAAAACTTTTCACCTAATTAACATACCCAAAACATCCGTTTCCCCAACACAGTGTCCGTGTAAACAGGGCCTAAGGCCCTATTTATATGGATACAGTGGGGGAAACATGTTTTTTTCCATATGTTAATTAGAGGAAAAGATCCGCATTGACACGGACAAATTCTGTTTACATGCATCCGTATGAATCCACCCACCCTCCCGAATCCGCTGTAGTTACCATGCCGGGTCATTAGTTTGCACTGTGAATTTTGTACCTTCACCTAATGTGCATGCATGCTGCCTCGAGGCGTAGTTTCCTCTGGGCTAAAACAAGCCCAGCTAATAGTGTTGTTTGATACCAGGATTTCTGCTATTGATGCAATACCGGGTAAAGTGCTGGGCAGTATCGGCTGTATTGAAGCCGATACCGATACTTTGAGCAAATACACCTAAGTAAACCTAAAAAAAGCAGTGCATTTCAAATCAAAACTGCATAAAGA
>JBBPBX010065246.1:0-12984 GCA_038048925.1 Garcialebias charrua | reverse complement strand
CACCTTTTACATGTCAGTTTTAAACTTGGCTCATGTTTTGATCAGAAGATACAAAGTTGTGGTCATTTTGGTCAAACCTGAACAATGCTACACCAAATCTCATGCGATATTGCGAGATATTGCAAGATGGTTTAGCACTTGGAGGATGTGTTGAAGATGACTCATGTCTACCATCAAATTAGCTGTAGCTCAATATCTGCAAATCTGACGAATGGTCATGTTGTCTAAGATGGTTCAGCTATGACAGCCATCTTTAGCTGAGCTAACTCCAAACAACATTGAGTTGCAGACCTCAATTGCCATAGAGTTTCACTGTCTAATGCTTCATGATATATTTTGCTAATAAAAAGAAGGTTAAATCTAAAAGTTAATGGCAAAGTTCTTACGTATTGTGTAGTGTTCAGAGTGTGGGTTAAGAATCATTTTCATCTACTACCACACTAGCTCAACAGCTGTAAAACTAACAGCCTTTATAGCCATTTTTGTGTTTGCTAATGTTGATTAGTTGTGGCGGCCATCTTGAATTGTGTAGTTTTCAACGGAACATCCAGTTATAACTAATTTCTTATTTTGTTCCAGTGGTTCATGACATGTTTTGCTATCAGAGAGAGACAATGATTACTCCATTAGTTATTGGAAAGGTTTAAATTAACAACATCTCATAATGCTCAAAGTATACGTTGACAACGACTCTCAGCTATTTCTTCTTCTTCTTCTTTCAGTTTTTCCCTCTTCACCACAGCAAGTCCTCCTCATCCATCTCACTCTGTCCTCTGCATCCTCAGTCCAGCTATGTCCATGTCTTCTCTAACTTTTTCCATATATCTCCTCTTTGTCTTTTTCCTGGCAGCTGCATTTCTAACATTCTTCTACCAATATACCCACTGTCCCTCCTGGACATGTCCAAACCATCTCAGTCTGCCTCCCTAACTTTATCTCCCAGTTGTTCAACAAGTGCTGTACCTCTGATGATCTCATTCCTGATCTTATCCTTAAGGGGCGGCCGTGGCGTAGTGGTAATGGCAGTCGTCCCCCGATCAGAAGGTTGGGGTTCGAATCCCGGTTCCCCACACCATGTGTCATTGTGTCCCTGGGCAAGACACTTAACCCCAAGTTGCTCCTGGTAGGACTGGGTGGCGCCTTGCATGGCAGTCTGCCGCTACTGGTATATGAATGTGTGTATGAATGGGTGGATCGTTGGTATTGTAAAGCACTTTGGGGCCCCTCATAGGGGGGCTGGAAAGCGCTATATAAATAAGCTCCATTTACCATTTACCATTTATCCATCCTTGTCACTCCTAAGGAGAACCCCAACATCTTCATTTCTGCCACTTCCAGTTCTTTCTCCTGTCTTTTTGTCCATGTCTCTGTCTCCAGACCATACAACACAGCTGGTCTCACCACTGTCTTATAAACTTTTCCTTTAACCTTTGCTGACACCCTTTTGTCACAAATCACCCCTGAAACTTTTCTCCATCCACTCCATCCTGCTTCTCTCTTCTTCACCTCTTTATCACAGTCCACATTTTCCTGGATGGTGGACTCCAAGTACTGTACTTGAAGTCCTGCACCTTTGTGACCTCTGCTCCTTGTAGCCTGACTGACTCTCAGCTACTACCACACTACATTTTTCTTTAATATCTGTACAGCTGACTAAACTGTAGCCATTTTAGTGTTTGCTAAGGTCACTTAGCTGCGGTGGCCATCTTAACAGGTTGATTTTTAGACGTAAATCAGATAGATACACATGCTGAGGTTTTTTTCTTTGAGCTTTATTCAAATCTGTTCAGTGACTCACGAGATATTTTGCTAACATAACAAGCACACACAGACATGGGCACAACGAAACAAACAGCGGCAGTAGTTGTTTGGTAGCTCAGACTTCTCCAACACGAAGCAGTTTTCATTTTTCAGCGTTTCACTCTGATCTGATGGTGGATAGAGTCGGGAGTTGACGCTCATATGGAGGAGATCATCCAGTGGTACTTGTAGACACAATCAGCTGTATCGGTTTGTGTAGTTCAACATCGGCTGCATGTCCCTAATCTGGCTGATCGGTCCTCATCATAGTAAATGAACGTTCCTGAAAAGTTTGCTGGTTGTTGCGCAATGACTTTAACTCCATGCCTGTGGTTTGACTCTGAACTCTGAGTGCAGTGAAAATACTTTAAATGAATATAATGAACAGATATGACTTGAGATATGATAAGAGCCAGGCTTTCTGAGTGTTTACTTTGCTTTCCTAATTATTAGAAGCCTGTTCCTGCCAGGCTTTCTGTCTGAACCTCTATCTGCCTAAAGCATCAGAACAAAAACCAACGTCTTTATTAGCTTTAGCCAACAGGTGGAACACGCACCGACGCATATTTCCCCGCTGTTGCTTTTAGCTTCTAATTCATCCATGAAATTACTCAGAAGTTCATTCATCACCCGAGCAAAACCGAGATGAGATCCAATTGATGGATCAGACATTTCTAAAGGCCAGTATTACCTCATCGTGCACGGGCAGTAAACAGATTTATTATTTATCAAACCAGTCTGGGGTGATGTGATGAAATGAGAGAACATGAAACAAATGCTTTTATTAAAATACAAAAAACGTGGAGTGTGTTTTTAGTGCAGACTCATGTTTGTAATTGGTTTCACGTTAAACTCTATTACAGTACAAGTCGTTGAAAGCTGTAGCAGCGTTCTGTGAGCTCAGACCAACGCATAAATCTTTGTTGCCTTTGTTACAAAAATGCTGCACCGCGCCTCATGCCAAGCCCTCTAACTGGATATCGATTGTTAAAGCTTTCTCTCTAAGCTTTGAAGTATTTGTGTGCCTGGGCCAAGCGCTGTTCACCTTCCAGGAATGTACAGTTCAAATTGCTTTGCGGCTAACATAAATACGGAGCGCGGCTGCTGGAGTGCAGAATGACGGCAGGCCTGAAGTTTGGAGTCCTGTTCAGGGATGTGAAAGGTGTTCGGGTTAGCTGTGGTGTTGATCAATGTCTGAGTGAGGGTGTGTCCTGCTGCCGCTGCCGCTGCCCTCCATCACTGACAAGTCATTAAAAAGTTGACGTGTTCCGAGAACACATCCCTGTGGGATCTCACACACCATTTGCTCGCTGAACAACTGCTCATCCCGGAGACGGTTTAACCACACAAACTGCGGTGACAAACTCCTCTGTGCGCAGCTCAAAGATGCAACAAAAAGCATCGTTATAAATGTTTATTCCATTAAAACTGTAATAAACTCCATTAGGTGTAACATTATATGTGACTGAATATCCACTGAAACTGCCTTAACATTCACAATTCACAAATGAATGCCTCAAAATATGTTGCTTTACTAGTAATGCGTTAACAGTAGTAGTTTGTTGCACTTCCTTATGCCTTGATGCAGCCATACACCGCAACTGGAAGTTGGTACATCACTTTTTGTTCAAGTTACTGCGCTCACAATGTGCACGGACGAACACACAGAAGGAGTTTATTTCCAACTCCCCGTCTTCGCTCCGTGACGAGACAAAAACGCAGTTCTCTTCAGAGCTCAAAGCTTGACCAGACTTCATGTCAAATCATTTAAAGTTTAAATAAGTCACAGAAAGTTGGACCTTACATGACTTGACATTTTTTTTCATAATTTTAAAACTTACATTTCCTGATTTCTGAAGATTTTACCACCAAGTGTTAATCTTTTTTCCACAAATGTTACAGTAACAACGGAGGCGTTTACCGAGAAAGAATGGACTGGAGGACTTTTCAGAGGTATAATAATCTATAACTTGGAATCTCTCCTCTTGCAGTGAGTGGAAGGTGGGGCGGCTCAGAGAGGAGATGGTAGGAATCCAAATCCAGGAGGTTCACAGGTAGGTCCACAGGTGGAGCAGGTNGTATCGGCCGATA
Organism: Garcialebias charrua; assembly: GCA_038048925.1. Taxonomy (NCBI): domain Eukaryota; kingdom Metazoa; phylum Chordata; class Actinopteri; order Cyprinodontiformes; family Rivulidae; genus Garcialebias; species Garcialebias charrua. Next base: position 9,093 of record JBBPBX010065246.1, on the reverse strand, counting down.
CTCAGTTTTTAAGTATCGGGATCGGATGTGAGAAATGTGGATCGGTGCATCCCTAATAATAATCTATAACTTGGAATCTCTCCTCTTGCAGTGAGTGGAAGGTGGGGCGGCTCAGAGAGGAGATGGTAGGAATCCAAATCCAGGAGGTTCACAGGTAGGTCCACAGGTGGAGCAGGTGGAAAGAAGGCAGAGGAGCAGCTGGCGAGGACCCACAAGGAGAGGACTTAAGATCAGGTAAGTTCAGGTGCCAAGATCCACAGGACAGTCAATAAGATCCAGGACAGGAGGCGCAGGAGAACCAGGGTCTGCCAGGACACGAGGAGAGAAACACAAGGGTAAGTGATTAATATCAAACTATTCACTAAGAGGCCAAGAGCACAAGGACCATAATGATGCTTGAGCACTGGATGATGCACGCCCGCAGCCTCTTATAGTCCTGGAGGTGATTAGTGGGATGACTGTCTGCTGTGGCTCGTTGACTCTTCCTCACTAACCTGTTGAGGGAAAAACTTCTTACACATTTTATGCATTAAAATTGATCAGTTCCATCCAATAAAGGATTCACTGTTTTCTATCAAAATCTAAAAAAGTATTTTTTTAAATACAGCTTTTTACCCTTTTTTTAATAAAAAAAATACATCAGATTGTGCTATTTTATGTCCTATTTTAATTAGCTGATGTAATACAAATATTGATTTTTATTCCTGTACTGTTTGCTGAAAATATGAACCCAAATGCAAAATCAAAAACTCGAGCTGTCAAAGTATATTTCCAATAATCCAGGAAAAAAAATCCAGCAAAGTTCAGTCAGGTCTTCTGGACAGTTTCTTTTTGTTGAAACTTTTTGGCTTTCATCCAGAGGACTTCATCAGTCTGAGGAGTGGCAACAAACTCAGTTTTATAAACAGCACCTTCACATAGTGGGTCAACCAGTTTGATGGTGCTCAGATGATTTCTGGAGTCCGCCCTCTCCCCCGCCGACTCGTCTGAGGCAGCCATGACTTGACTTAACTTTGTTCGATTTTTAATATTATTGAGCATGAACTTTGATGTTTTGAACCTCTTTGGCCATGGATGCCTCAGACAAGTTGGCGGGGGAGAGGGCGGACTCCAGAAATCCAGAAATGTTTCTCCAGAAACAGAAAAATGTGAAGGTGTTATTTATAAGACTGAGTTTGTGGCTCCTTGGACAGATAAAGTATTTTGCATGAAAGACAAAACGTTTCAACAAAAAGAAACTGTCCAGAGGACCTGACTTAACTTTGTTCAAAAACTCACTGTTCACAAACTCGAGAATTTTTAGGTAAAATAAACTAATATAATTTAATTTATTGTGTTGATGTCTGGGGAACAGCGTGCAAAACTTTAACAAAGCCTATTTTTATACTACAAAAAAGAGCTATAAGAATTATAACAAGAATGCATTATTATCATCCAACAAGCATACTACTGTATTCTGTAAATTGAAACTATTGAAGGTTTATGATCTGGTGGAATATAATATTTTTTTATTAATGCATAAAGCACAAAATTACAAACTACCTCTAAATATTCAAAAGCACTTTGTAAAACGGATAAGTTGTTACAATCTTAAGGGAACAGACATTTTTGTTAAACCACAGTATAGAACCAGTTTATGCAATGGTTTGGAAAATGATGTCAAAAAAGCTAAGTCAGTGTCTATATTTAAGAAAATGATTAAGAATAAATTATTAAATAGATATACAGTATATAAATGTAAAATTGCAAATGTACTATAAATTGGCAATTGTTATGAGTTATTAATTTTGTTCATGGATAATCATTGTTTGAATTGATTGTTGAATTTTTGTTTAAAGATGGGGCAGATATTATAAGAATTTGTATTCTTCTTCTGCTTCCTTTCATTGTAAATCTGTTTTTTTTTTCTCCATATGCTTTGGAATTGTTTCTTTTGTGTTTTAAATTTGAAATGAATAAATAAAATAAAATAAAATATATTTACAAAAGGCAAAACAAAAAAGCTGACGAGGCAGCAAAAAAACTCAAGCTGACAACTCAAGGATATACAGTACCGGTACTCTTTACAAAACAATTCTAGAGGCTTGAAGGAAAACATCCTTTCATCCATTATCTTTAACTGCTTCTTCCTTTTCGGGTCGCGGCAGGGGTCACTGGTGCCCACATCCAGCCATCACTGTGTAGAGGCGGGGGACACCCTGGATCCAAACAAGAGAAGGGCACTGCATGCTCCATCCAAAGTGCTGGAATCAACTCTCACTGTGGTTGCGTGAATAAACTGCATCATTTTGTTCATGGAGCAGCTTCGCCCCATCTCAACACAAGCAAATAGACTGAGTATTGTATGACTGGTCAGTTCATGGGCACGTTCAGCAACATGGAAATTTGCTCGGACATTCAGCTGTACGACTCTTCAAACACACCAAATGAGCCAAATGGACAAAAACTCCTGGATGGAGGTCGTGCAGACATCGTGTATGGAGGAGTCTGCTGAAAAGTGTGGCGCTTTCTTCATGATAGATTCATGGCCAAGCGGTGGATGCTAGGACAGAATGGAGACTCTGGTGGGAAGAAACCTGTGGGGTGACATGTACTGCAGCAGNTGATGATTTTTCCAGCCCGTTTCCTGGTTCTTGCGTGGTACAAGTCCTGAATGGAGGGCAGTGAAGCCCCAATGACTTTGGACTATGATATAAGATATGATTTATGATGTTGTGACAAATGTGCAATTTTCCAACATCATGTCACAATACCTTTAAGGGAACAGACATTTTTGTTAAACCACAGTATAGAACCTGTTTAAAGGGTCGGTTTACTTAAATACATGGAATAGTTTTATGGAATAGTTTGGAAAATAATGTCAAAAAAGCTAAGTCAATGTCTATATTTAAGAAAATTATTAAGAATAAATTCTTAAATAGATGTATATATAAATGTAAAATTGCAAATGTACTATAAATCAGCAATTGTTATGAGTTATTAATTTTGTTCATAGATAATCATTGTTTGAATTGATTGTTGAATAATTTTTGTTTTAAGAAGGGGCAGATATTATAAGAATTTTTATTCTTATTCTGCTTCTTTTAATTTTAAATCTGTTTTTTTTTTCCATATGCTTTGGGATTGTTTCTTTTGTGTTTTAAATTTGAAATGAATAAATAAAATAAAATAAGTTGGCTGCCACAGCTAACTAACACAACTTACCAAACACAAAAATGGCTACAAATCAACAAGTTTTACAAACATTTGGCTAAAATTCTGTGTGGTAGTAGCTGAGAGTCCACCCAACACATACTTTAAACACGAAGTGATTGTAAAACATCTGTATTTAAAATATTGTCTTTAATTGTTACAGTCAACTCTTCCTGTCTGTTTGCAACTCAACAAAGACCACTGGATGGATTTTAATGAAACTTTCACAAAGTACTGTAATCACAAAGTGTACAGTGCATCTAAAATTAAGTTTTAAAGCCGACCCACTTCAAAATGGTCACCGCAGCTCATCAGCCTCAGCCAACACAAAAATGACAGTTTTTCTTACAGGTACTGAGCTAATTGTGGTGTAGTAACTGAGAGTCATTCTCAAAACTTTGTACTTCAAGAGTTAACAGAGCATGTGAGATCTTGCAACTATACTGTACATGAGATGGTGCATGACTTAATTTAAAAAGTTGAACCAAAACTGCTATGACATCAACTATTTTTAATAAAAATGGATGATGTCATAGCAGTTTTGGTTTTGGTTAGGTCTTAGTTTAAGGCTAGGATGAAAGATGATGAATATGAATACAGTATATGAATATTCATTCATTCATTCATTCATTCAACCTTTATTTATACAGGCTAGCCTCGTTGAGTCACGGGGACTCATTTACAAGAGGGACCTGTCTCACTCACACCAAACAACCATCCACTCTCACACTCACACCTAGGGTCAATTTAGAGTCACCAATCAGCCTAACAAGCATGTTTTTTGGTCTGTGGGAGGAAACCGGAGTACCCGGAGGAAACCCACGCATGCACGGGGAGAACATGCAAACTCCACCCAGAAAGGCCCCGGACCGGGATTTGAACCGGCAACCTTCTCGCTGAGAGGCAGCAGCTCTACCAGTTGTGCCACCGTGCTGCCAAATATATATGTATACATTGTATATGGATGTAACTGAGTTTTATTTTTACATTATTACCGATGTGAAGTTTGTCATATTTTTTTTATTCTTCAGAATAGGAGGGGCAATCTGACCGCTACGAATGGGGATGATAATAAATGATAAGGGCCATTTAATGGATGATGACATCTGAAGCGGGTGGTATAAAAAGAGCTTCTCAGAGTGTCAGTGTCTCTCAGAAGTCAAGATGGTAAGAGGATCACCAATTCCACCATTGTTGCACAGAAAGATAGCGCAGCAATACCAGAATGGTGTTACCCAGCGTAAAATAGCAAAGACTTTTAAGTTATCATCATCAACCGTGCATAACATCATCAAAAGATTCAGAGAATCTGGAACAATCGCTGTGCGTAAGGGTCAAGGCCGTAAAACTCTACTGGATGCTCGTGATCTCCGGGCCCTTAAACGTCACTGCACCTCAAACAGGAATGCCACTGTCAAGGAAATAACAGAATGGGCTCAGGAATACTTCCAGAAAGCATTGTCAGTGAACACAATCCACCGTGCCATCCACCGTTGCCAGCTGAAACTCTACAGTGCAAAGAGGAAGCCATTTCTAAGCAAGCTCCACAAGCTCAGACGTTTGCACTGGGCCAGGGGTCATTTAAAATGGAGTGTGGCAAAATGGAAGACTGTTCTGTGGTCAGATGAGTCACGATTTGAAGTTCTTTATGGAACACTGGGACGCCATGTCATCCGGACCAGAGAGGACAAGGATAGCCCAAGTTGTTATCAACGCTCCGTTCAGAAGCCTGCATCACTGATGGTATGGGGTTGCATGAGCGCTTGTGGCATGGGCAGCTTGCATGTCTGGAAAGGCACCATTAATGCAGAGAACTATGTTCAGGTTCTAGAACAACATATGCTCCATCTAGACGTCATCTCTTTCAGGGAAGACCCTGCATTTTTCAACAAGATAATGCCAGACCACATTCTGCAGCAATCACAACATCATGGCTACGTAGGAGAAGGATCCAGGTACTGAAATGTCCAGCCTGCAGTCCAGATCTTTCACCTATAGAGAACATTTGGTGCATCAAGGCCCAAGACGATTGAACAGTTAGAGGCCTGTATTAGACATGAATGGGAGAGCATTCCTATTTCTAAACTTGAGAAACTGGTCTCCTCTGTCCCCAGACGTCTGTTGAGTGTTGTAAGAAGAAGGGGGGATGCCACACAGTGGTAAAAATGGACTTGTCCCAACTTTTTTGGGATTTGTTGACGCCATGAAATTTTGAAACAACATATTTTTCCCTTAAAATTATACATTATCTCAGTTTAAACTTTTGATCTGTGATGTTTGTGTTCTATTCTGAATAAAATATTAGATGTTGGCACCTCCACTTGCCTGGCCCTCGCCTTCCTGCACAGCTCCGCTCAATTCTCATTTCCCTTCACTGCTCGAAGCGAAGTGAAGGACAAGGGTCTGGTTTTAACCAGGCTACACCTCCACATCATTGCATTCAGTTTTTATTCACAATTTGTTTAGTGTCCCAATTTTTTTGGAATCCGGTTTGTATATTCATTGTTATTTATGTTGAAGATGAGACTAATTATGTGGCTTAATGATTAAATTTATGTTAAATACCACTGTACATCACAGTCAGCTCTCCCTTTATTAAACACCAACCTGATTTTCTCTTGCTATTAAAAATACAGTGAACCTGAGTGTGTCTGTTGTGAAGTCAATCTACTGGACCTGAGACAAACAAAGAGGGTTACATATATATTTACGTTGAACCTATCCTTGTTATTCACAGTGAGGTAATATAAATGCACCTAACAATAATTTCTGTTCAGTTTTTATCCTAACAACATTTAATTGACCAGATTTGAAACCTCACAGCAATAACTTGACTCCCGACTCCTTCAGGAACACCTGTCGTCCTCCCGGCATCCTTTGCGTGTCCAACATGGAGGAACTCGCGGTGGAGATCCGTGGCTCCAACGGCGCTTATTATAAGGTAAATACCGGCCTATCTTCGGGGCTATAAACGTTACCTTTCATTATCCAATATAATTTGTTGAGTAACGTCTCTTGGATTGCAGCTTTATGTTCTGACTGGCTCTAAATCTGTTCAAATTCTTGTTTTAATCGCAAAGCTAACCACATTAGCTGGTTAAGCTAACGTTGCTAAGTCTTCGGCTAGCGTCACTTTTTAATCGACTTTTTACAAACACCCAAGAGAAGAAATACATTATTCATGCGGTACGTCGAATATAAAACAGGTAAAAGCTTATTTAAACTTTTATTATGGCTGTAGCGTTCATTAGCTAAAAGTTAGCTAACACGCTAACCGCGGTTGGTTTCTAGCTGAAATATAAGGCTCTAGCTACACTAGTCTCTTATTTTTGTTACTTTTTGGCGTTTATTAACGGTTTTAGATGGCCAAAATTGATGTTCAGATGTTTTGACCAAAATTGATGTTCAGATGTTTTGACCAAAATTGATGTTTAGATGTTTTGCGTGTATGTGTGGACAGCACCACGCCTGCCTGCTTTCTGTCTCCGTCTATTATTTGATACTTCATCATGTTCAAGCTATCTGTGAGCCAGCTGTTCCCCGTCAGTCCTGACCAGCTGGTATGTCAGCAGAGGGTCGCTGATACCCAAGACTTACAAGCTATTTCTAGACCTGCAACCTAAAATGATACTCTTATCTTTTCCCCACTTCTTTCTTTCTCGTGTCGTTCTGTTCCTCGTCTTTGTTTCTCATTTCACCTTCTTGGCCCAGATGATCCAGATTATTATTGAGACAACTATTAATATATTCTTTATTGATTTTCACTGTTGAAAAAGCTCATGTTTTTTTAAATGAAATGTTTGGCACGTCCAGGCAGAATCTGTAACTCTTGAGTTATGTAAAGGTGTGACTTTTTATAGCTTTATTGAAGCTTTCTGGCACAAATTTCCACACAAGACAGTCACAAGGCTTGTATAAAGGTGTTTGTTATCCATATTTGAAAACAGATTTAATATATTAGAACCCTTCCAGAACTTTTTTGGTTTTATTTATGTCTATTCAACACTGTTGACTGTTGGTGTTGATGTGCAAATCTTGTGATTAACCATGATTCAAGTACCGTAATTTATTGTCATACACAGAATAACAGTGCGAGTTATTTTCACACAACTGCAATAAATGCTAAACTAGACTAAAATAAAGAAATAAACTTGATTCATAATTAGGACATAGGTAAAATAACTAATTTCTATGTGTATTCTGATTATAGGTGAAAAGCAGTTGTGCAATAATGTTACAGTTCCACAATCGGCAAAAAATATTTTTGTGTAAACTTGTACATATTTATGTTCTAAAGGTTTAATTAAATGGTTCATAAGATATTTTACTTAACATGGCAGAAAAACATATGCGCACACCTTTATTTTTGGTGGTGGGCAACATTAATTGATTTCCAAGCTTTTAATTCAATTCGGTTTATTTATAAAGCGCCAAATCACAACAGAAGTTGTCTCAGGGCACTGCACAAAAACATTCACGTACATATAAAGTCAGTTAATAACGTTGGAGCCAACAGACCGCTTTGCGTTTTCACTTCATCGCAGTCTCCCATTAAAAAGAGCTCATAATTATGCTTGTGATTTAAATATTTCAGATATGTAAGGTTTTCATTTCTCACAATTAAAAAATATCTGCTCTTGCCAAGCAAAAATAATAGGGGGAAAAAAAAGAACTAAAATAGAACATGAACATTTGAGAACAATGTTCTAGTTACTCTTGACTATACTTTACTTAGAACAGTGTTTTTCAACCTTTTTTGAGCCAAGGCACAGTGTTTTCATTGAAAAAATCCCGAGGTACACCACCAACCAAAATTGTAAACATAGATACACTGTATCCGCCTACATTACCACTACCGGTGTATGAATGTCTGAATGAATGGGTGGATGGCTGGTATTGTAAAGCGCTTTGGGGCTCCTCACAGGGGGCTGGAAAGCGCTATATAAATAAGCTCCATTTACCATTTACATTAAATATATAGTCATTCTTATCAAAGTGTCTTGAATAGGAATGAAATGATCACAAAAATGTATTTTTATCATGTTTTATATTTCTTATTTCAAAGTGCACTTAACATGAAATTGCACTTAACATGCCTTCAAATATACCTGAACAGTGCCACACCAATGTGGTCTTAAAATTAAAGAGGATGAAACTGCACTTAACATGCCTTCAAATACACCTGAACAGTGCCACACCAATGTGGTCTTAAAATTAAAGAGGATGAAACTGCACTTAACATGCCTTCAAATACACCTGAACAGTGCCACACCAATGTGGTCTTAAAATTAAAGAGGATGAAACTGCACTTAACATGCCTTCAAATATACCTGAACAGTGCCACACCAATGTGCCACAAAATTAAAGAGGATGAAATTACACTTAACATGCCTTCAAATACACCTGAACAGTGCTACACCAATGTGGTCTTAAAATTAAAGAGGATGAAATTGCACTTAACATGCCTTCAAATACACCTGAACAGTGCTTCCATTCTCTCTACATTTTACTCACTTAGTGTGAAACCTGTGCCTGTTTGGATGAACACAAAGCTAATATTCTGGCACGAATTGAAGAAAGACACACACAAAGCTCTTCCTCAACAGCTTTCAGTCTCTCTCTGCTTTTAGTTTTCATGGCAGTTAGGCTGGAGAAGCTCACTTTGCACAGATATGTTGTGGAAAATGGGAGCAATGTCAAAATAGCTAAAAGTAAATCCAAAAGAGATGTAAGCCTTACTGTACAGTCTCACGTTCACGGTTTCTGCCTTCTTCTGATTTCCACTTGGGCCTTCATCTGGGTCCGTATTTTGTCCAGGGACCAGACCGGATTTAGTATTTTTTCTTTTGAAAAAGTTTTCCATCGCTGTTTGTTTGAGAAGATCCTTGCTGTTGGTTTGTT
>JBBPBX010065245.1:5403-20008 GCA_038048925.1 Garcialebias charrua | reverse complement strand
CTCTTTACCTTAATTAATTTACTTATTCAGATTGAATAGTAATTTCACGGATTCTTTTCTTTTTCAGTTTACCCAATATTTCTGTGATCTTTATGATGGATAAATAAACAGAGCTATAGAGTGACAATGGACACGTTAACTTAGCTTGATATGTCAAAGAGACACTATCATTTATTTAAAATGAATCAACTAAATTAACACCATTACACTTGATTGACATGATTTCACTTTCTTTCAATTTAAATACGTCAGCACACTTAAATTTAACACAACAGACTTCAATACTGGATGTTGAACATATTTAGTCTGTGGGCTCTTTAGCTTAAAATAGTTTCCAGCTTAGAATTTAGGGAAAGGAGAGGAGGAAAGATTGAGAAGAATTGGGAGGTTAAGAGAGGAAGTTTATCTTGCATTTATGAAACCAGATGACACTCTTCCGTACGCGTCCAGCTAAGATATCATCACACCTCCAGCAAGCAAACAGCGGCTCCTTTACCTTAAGACGTCCGCCTCGGTTCTGGTAAAGAGCTGTGATCAGCTTTGGACTGACGAGTCGTCGGTCCCGCAAGTCCAAGCTGGACTCCACGCGTGTTTACCTTGTCGGTGTCGGTGATACTCGCTTTCGTCGGCAGAAGCCGTGACAGTCGTGGCTTTTTGGCTCAAGATAATTTATTCCAGGAAGGAATAACAAAGTTTGAGCTTACGCTCATTCGAAGTGGACTCATAACAGCCTGGTATCAGTCCTTAGCTGAAGACGAAGGTCGTTAGCTCTTGACCAAACGTACCCCAGCTCTTTGGGAAAGGTTCACATCTCTTTGAAGTTCCCAGCAACTCTCCGGAACCTTCTCGTTCCTTTCAAACTCTGAAGCGTTCAGCAACAGCTTAGAACTTAAAGAAAGATCAAAGAGAGGAGTGAGGCTTGTCTCTTTTTCATTGGTCCGTGGACCAGTCCAGCAATTCACTTGCCGTTATCACGACCCAAGGTTACAGCCAGAGCAGAGGGAAATTGTTTAGGAAAAGACAGCAAGCTGGAGCCCTTTTCATGAAAAACAACAGATTAACTGTCTTCTGACTTTCTAAACAAAACCGTCCGGTCTCTGTGACCCGAGACTTCACCTTTAACACAGCAGTGAACACAGTAATACTCTTACAGAATAACACAGCTTAAAAGCACACATCATGAAAATGACAAAAGTTATTCTTTTGATCACATCAGCCTAAAATCAAAGATAGAAATAGTCTCTTTTGGTGACTATGTTCTCAGATTACAGCTAATGGAATGATTTTGTGGTAAATGTCTTGCTTTACTGAGAGGTCAGTAAAGGTCATCACTGGACAGTTCAAAAACCTTAGTTTGACCCTGGGTAGGTCCACTACATCTCCCCCCTTTTGGAAGCCATCGCCAGTCCTTGGGGATGGGGTCCAACACGAAAGGAAACCTTGAACTGTCTTTGATCTTGAAGTAATCCAGCAAGTGGAAAAGAAAAATCAAAAATTATAATCCCATAAAGTTTTTGGAAATTCCATACTGTATATGGTCTCCCTCATGTTTCCTTCATCTGGTGGCCCTACGTGTTTTCTAAAAGTTTATTGATAGCTCTGTGGTCTCTCATGAACTGTAACGTCATGTTTGCATAAGAGGATCCAAGTTTTAAACTCTGAGGATAATAATTTTGGCTGGAAGTGTTCAAAGCAGGCAGATTCTGCATGTTTTTATCATTTGAGGCTGAGGAATTGTTATTCGTTTCAACTCTGTTACACGCTGTTGGAAGCATTCAGGTGAGGTTTTTGTCAGTCCGTGGTCTGTGGGGGTTCTGGTTCGGTCCAGTTCACGCAGACTCCTGTACAAAGCTTTGTTTGACCGCCGAGTCAAAAGCCTGAAAGCTACTTTAACATCTACAAGATTGCTGTGCTGGTATTTTACATTTTAGAGCAGGTCAAAGAAGCATATTACTGTTAGAACGTTGTCGAAAGGGTTCAGAACCGAGTTTTCTGCTCCACTAAAACTGGACCAGAACCGACCTTGACGCGCTCCGAGAGAGTCCGTGTTTGTTCAACAGCTGCAGTGCTGTGTTACTGAGCGTAACAAAGTTGGCCTGTCTAGGTGTGTTCAGAATTTTGGGAAGTTAATTTGTAGCGTTTGAGTTGTTTTAAGAGTCTATAAAGTTGTGGTCTGCTGTGCAAGCTAACGTTAAGAAGACGTGTCCGGCATGTCTGTTTATGAGCTGTGATTGGATGAACGAGAGCTGTGAACTGTCAATCACTCTCGTAGCGAACGCTGATTCACTGATTTGGGAATGCACGCTGTTGCGAACAACCCACTTTGTCGTCATTTCCGGCACTGCATTGGTCGAAGGTAATAGAACTACATTCACCATGGTTGCTTGGGAAAAGGACTACAAGCGCTGTGATTGATTGGTTGACGTCACGTATCTGTTTAGCGAGCTCCGCCTCGCTCAACGGAAGCTGGTGACGCGCTGCGTCGACCCGCCTACTTGTGTCGTCATTTCCAGGTGCACTTCGGGTGATAAGCAGTTCACACACTCACAGTGAGTTTAAACACTCATTTAAAGCCATCTAAACTGTCTAACAACATAGATTTGTCTCTGACAAGAACGTGGTTCGAGCGTTTATCACGAACACACTAGAAACTAACTCTAAAAGGTAGTTTTCAGTTAAATACTGAATGAAATAAATCAGTCTCCTCGTGATAAAATTACGACTCAAAGCTGCCCCCTGTGGGTTAAAAGACGTTGACAGATGAGTTTTCTCAAATACATCATGAGAAGTCAGCATTTTTATGGTGAATTACCAGCTTTTAAAATTGTTCTGTACGCAAACAAAAACTCCTGTTTATTCTAAATACAAATTTTAGAATAACAGAGGTACAGACAAACAATTTATGCTCATTTTAAATACTGAAGAGATTTAAAATAACACTCAAAAGGGCATTTTTTATTTGATTTTCAAATTAAATAAAAAAAAAAATGATGGAGAATAGAGCATTTCCACATTAAGCTCTTCACATCTCTGAATTTTAAACAGAATTGGTGTGCACAACTGCACACTTTTAGTTAAAAATGGCATTTTTAACGTTTTTCTGTGTACAATTAATGACTCCAGTTTATTTTAAATAAAAAGTTTAAAATAACAAACAAAATTACATTTTTCAATCCAGATAACTGCGGCAACTCAAAACAGTTTTACTGAATCTGAAATACATTCTCTTGGAGCAAAATAAAACAAAATCTGCTAACATTTTAGTGTGAACATTGCATTTATTTGAAATCTTTAAGAAGGCGGTTGAGTGAAAGACAGAAAACATTAAGCGTGGTTTAATAGTAATTGTTTTAAAAAATAGGTCTATTAAGTTAATACGGCCACGAAGGCTTAACTTACCATATTTTTCATTGAAGGTAAAACCTAAAATAAATAAAAAGGTACTGAATGAAGGAAAGACTTGTTTATAGATTACAGGAACAAACCCAGAAAGCTGTTTTAGTTAAATAACTCACCGCTAAGAAAGCATTTATTTATTTTCATTGCAGGTAAAACCTAAAATAAATAAAAAGGTACTGAATGAATGAAAGACTTGTTTATAGATTACTGGAATAAACCCAGGAAGCTGTTTTAGTGAAGTAACTCAACGCTAAGAAAGCATTTATTTGCATACACTATAATGAATACCGTCTTATTGATTCAAACAAACATCTCTCATTAATTTGGAGAAATTTCAAAACAAAGATGGGATATGACGATTATGATGAAGCTTTCAAGCTGATCGCATCAAGGCGTGAAGAGCTGGAAGTATTAAAGCAGAAGTGCATTCAAGAACGTGAAGAAGATCACCGAAAAAAACTTGAGTTCGAACGTTTGTTAGGCGAATTAACAACACAACGGGGTGCTGTAAATGTTTGTGACGCTCACAGACAAAACAATGACCCGATCTGGTTAAAAACAAAACCAGAACGTGAACTACATTACCAAGAAAAGGTCAAATCCCACTCGCTGGAGCTGGAAGGGACAAGTTCATCAACTCCCTCTCCTAAAATAGGCGAGAAAAAACATGTTTTTCAAACTAACAAACCACGACATGTTGATGCCCGCTGGAACAATGACCCGAAGTGGTTAAGAGACCCAATATGGTTGAGAAGGACGAGCACACGCCCTGTCCCTGCACCTCGGACGAAGCTGCCCGAGATAAGCAAAAAACCACAAACGGTGGATGTCCGCTCTTTAAGTGACCCTCCGCGGTCTACACCGAGCAAAGGTCCTGCCCCTGCACTGCGGACTGGACAGTCCGGGAGTAGCAAAAGGTCACAGAAGTTCCAGGAAAAAGGCAACATACCTCTAAGCTCTGAGGAGATAGTGGACATAAGTTGGTTGTTTGAAAACTTGAATGATACAGAGGATGACCAACCTGATACAATGAGTGGCGTTATCATTGATAATGACACTATCGACATTGACCAACCTGGAGCGATGTGTAGCACTGTCTTTCACAAAGACTCAGAGCACACAAATAACTCAGCACACACTACTACCAACATTGCCATGGATGTTGACAGCAAACCAATTGCTGACACACAACAACATCCTGAAGGTCAAGATGCTGACAGTAAACAAGATTACACAGCCAGAGTCACACGTGAACAGAAACGTGGGCCAAGACCTGTGAGGTTTCTGTGTAACTTTATACAAAGGGGGGTGGCTAAGAAAGCTTACCTGCCTATCACACTGGAAGGTGTCCTTGAGCGTGAAGCCCTCCTGGATGGCAGTTCTGATATAACTATTATGTCGGCCAAGCTGTTCGAGGAGCTGAGGACCGCCGCTAACGGTGTTGACAGGCAAATACCCTTTGAGAAATGTGCTATTGAGCTACAGGGTCTCGCAGAGACGAGAACAACCCTAACAGCTATGGCTATGGTTCACATGCAGATTGGCGAAATGACACTACGCCACCCGGTGTACGTGTCTAAACTTGACTCATTCCCATTTTTGGTTGGCCAAGATTTTATAAACCGCTTCAACGCGATTATAGATTATGGTCGACGGAAAATGTGGAGCACAGTGAGAAAACCCCTGCCAATACAGGTGCTTCCTAGTTGCGATACAGACTGCCTAACCGCAGGTACCGCAAAGGACACACGGGACACCTCATCCGAGGACGAGAGCCCGGTAAGTGAACCTTCAACTACAGGTGAGACAGAAGAGACCCAAAAGTTGGACCAAACTCTGGCCCAACAAGAGAACCTCCTCTGTGAGCTGACACATTCAGCACTCCCTGACCACTGCCTACCACAGGTAGTGAAAGGTGTTGAGATCCAAGGATCCCACACCGAAGACGCTGTACTGTCCTCTGGGACAGGTAATTCGGCAATCAACCAAGCTTTCAATGAAACCTTGGTTCAAGGGCATCTGAGTCCAGAAAATGACAGTCAACCAAACGCTGACAGTCACTTGGACATCATTGTTGCAGACTACGAGGACCCCTCTTCAGACAAGAAGGGGGCAAACTCACATTACCTACCACAGGTAGAGAAAGGTGTGGAGATCCAAGGACCCCACACCGAGGTTGCTGTACTGTCCTCTGGGACAGGTAATTCGGCTATCAGCCAAGCTTTCGATGAAACCTTGGTTCAGGGACATTTGTGTCTAGAACTAGTCAGAAATGACATAGTTTTTACAGACTCAAAGAGCCCCTCTTCAGTCAAGAAGTGGGAAGACACACACAACGACAGTGACCCGTCGCAGTCTGTACAATCAGACACACCTGCGACTGCGCCGACGGTTGTGACACACCTGAATTACACGGAAAGAGGTAAACGTAAGAAAATACGTTGGCCAAAACCTAAACGATTCCTGTGTACCGTCTTCTCTCAGCTGCGCGAACAGTTTAAACTAAACGGTGGCATCCTAACTTGTGCCCATGGACGGACGTCCTCACCTGTGCTCGTGGTCCCCCATGACCAAAGGGGGGTGATGTTAGGCCATGCCAAAGACAAAGATTTGAATGTACACCTCAGAAACACTTTTGCTTTCGCCCAGAAAAACCTGGAAAGATCCGCTGAAGGACGTAAGGCGTACTACGACCAAAAGGCCTCTCACAATGAACTCCAAGTGGGAGACAGAGTCTGGTACTATACGTTCGCCCCAGCAACCGGGAAAGGAGGGTCCGAGACCGGAACTCTCGCCCGCAAACTAATGCCCAGGTGGACTGGACCTCATCTGATAACAGACAAAGTGTCCTCAGTCGTCTACGAAATCAAAATCAGCAAAGGCCGCAAAGAGCCAATTGCTAAATGGGTACATCGAAATCAGATCAAACCTTACAAGGCGTTCAATGACTCCACAAAAGACAAAGATCTCACAAACACACCGACTTCATGGGATAATAAGGTCGTCCAAACACAAGTTAGTAAATAAACTAATCAGGTTTAAACTACCATATTTCCCACCCTATAAGTCGCATTGTCCAATTTGAACTTAGAAACGCTAAGCCTAAAACCCACAACAAAAAACTAACCTTAACAACCGTTTAAATCCACGAGATTTAATTTGACCTCGGTCATAAAGTTGAGACCTGTTTTCTTGTGTGTTGCACTTTGGAATCTGACGACAAGAGTGTGTCGAAGCAGTGAAACGTTGTTTCCTTGTTGTTTAGTCATTACTGTTGTCATTAGTTGAGATATTGTTTGGTTCTGAACACTCCCAGCCAAAAAGGTTTTGTATTAACATTGGTTAATGAATGATATGGATTTAACTATGCCAACATGCAGTTCGTTTTGTTAAATCTCAATCGTCGAAGAGTCAATGTAGTTTAAAGCTGCTCAAGGTACAATAAACTACACTGGTCTCATAATTTCTAAATTGAACCGATTCGATCGTTTCTATTCTAGATTACCTATTCATTTTGATGAGTCTCGCCATAGACTTCAAAATTTATTAGGAATACCAAATCCTACGTCGTTCGTCTAAAAGACAACAGACATTTAGATCAAACTATATTTCATTTTTATTTTAGTTTAACCTAAACTAAGTAATGAATGGAGGAATAGTTTGGAATTAGAGGCCTTCGTTACAGAAGCCCTCCAAAATTTTATAGGTACAAATCCCTATATCTAATTTTACAGAATTGATCCACCCCTTAATTGGTAATTGTAGCTGATCTAAACCATGATAGCTTACATACCAGGTGCATATAGGTAAGGCTTAATGTAAAATCCCAATCATAAGCCCACCTTAAAAACCACATAATTGCATGACACATAGAACCAGAGTGGCACTGACTGGAAACCAACCAGCCAACAACCTTCGATGTGGGGACCTGCAGCTCCAACGCTTGGTCTTCAACCTTCATCCAAGGGTCGCCTCCTCTGCGTCAATCGAGGGATCCCCTCTACATGCTGATTATGAAAACAATTGTTGCTGATCAATCAACAAAATTACTGCTGTGGAATTACCGCTGTGGATTATAAGACTTTGCTTTCCAAGGGATCACAGACTTTGTTTTCCAAGAGTTAACAGACTTTGTTTCCAAGGGATTAAAAGCTTTTCGCAATGGGATTACCTCCGAACAGTATGGAATTTCCAAAAACTTTATGGGATTATAATTTTTGATTTTTCTTTTCCACTTGCTGGATTACTTCAAGATCAAAGACAGTTCAAGGTTTCCTTTCGTGTTGGACCCCATCCCCAAGGACTGGCGATGGCTTCCAAAAGGGGGGAGATGTAGTGGACCTACCCAGGGTCAAATTAAGGTTTTTGAACTGTCCAGTGATGACCTTTACTGACCTCTCAGTAAAGCAAGACATTTACTACAAAATCATTCATTTAGCTATAATCTGATAAATATAGTCACCAAAAGAGACTATTTCTATCTTTGATTTTAGGCTGATGTGATCAAAAGAATAACTTTTGTCATTTTCATGATGTGTGCTTTTAAGCTGTGTCATTCTGTAAGAGTTAAACTGTGTTCACTGCTGTGTTTAAAGGTGAAGCCTTCGGGTCACAGAGACCGGACGGTTTTGTTTAGAAACTCAGAGACAGTCTCATGAGCAGGGCTCCAGCTTTATCTATCTTTTTCCTAAACATTTCTCTCTGCTCTGGCTGTAACCTTGGACCTGATAACACAAGTGCACTCCTCTCTTGGTTCCTGCTTTTTAAGTTCTAACTGTGCGAGAACGCTTCAGAGTTTGCGGGGAATTTTCAAAGAGATGTGAACCTTTCCCAAGAGCTGGGTACGTTTTGGTCAAGAGCTAACGACCTGCGTCTTCAGCTAAGGACTGATAACAGGCTGTTATGAGTCCACCTCGAACGAGCGTTTGTTATTCCTTCCTGGAATAAATTATCTTGAGCCAAGAAACCACGACTGCCACGACTTTTGCCGATGAAAGCGAGTATCACCGACACCGACAAGGTAAACACGCGTGGAGTCCAGCTTGGACTTGCGGGACCGACGACTCGTCAGTCTAAAGTTGACCACAGCTCTTTACCAGAACCAAGGCGGACGTCTTAAGGTAAAGGAGCAGCTGTTTGCTTGCTGGAGGTGTGATGATATCTTAGCTGGACGCGTACGGAAGAGTGTCATCTGGTTTCATAAATGCAAGATAAACTTCCTCTCTTAACCTCCCAATTCTTCTTAAATCTTTCCTCCTATTCTTTCCCCTCTCAATCTAAGCTGGAAACTATTTTAAGTTTAAAGAGCCCTCAGACTAAATATGTTTACATCCAATATTGAAGTCTGTTGTGTTGAATTTAAGTGTGCTGACGTTTTAAATTGAAAGAAAGTGAAATCATGTCAATCAAGTGTAATGGTGTTAATTTAGTTGATTTATTTTAAATAAATGATAGTGTCTCTTTGACATATCAAACTAAGTCAATGTCCATTGTCACTTAATGGCTCTGTTTATTTATCCATCATAAAGATCACAGAAATATTGGGTAAACTGAAAAAGAACAGAATCCGTGAATTTACTATTCAATCTGAATAAGTAAATTAATTAAGGTAAAGAGGTCAGTATTAATATTGACCTCCTCATAACCCCTTACACAGGAATGGAGTTAAACACTTTAATTTTATCTTTAAACTGTATATATACAGTATATATGGATGAATAAGGGAGACGGATCGTACAAACAGAAACAGCAGGAAGATATGAACTCATCTGTTCCTAAAGTTGCCTCTCTCTTTATGTACCTTTGTGTATACTGTACCTTTTTTTTTTTCTTTAGATGGCCATGTTTTGCCCCTTCTGTGGTCAAAATCTGGGGACAGTTCAAGTGTTCTGCTTTTCATGTGGGAAAAATGTACAATTCTTGGCACAAGGTGAAGACACCAGTAAGTAACAAAAGAAAATCCATCTACACTACTGTACATTCATATGGGCTGGAGGACGGTATTTTTATGAAACTTTTAATAACTGCACATTATATATGTTGAATGTTTGCCCTTACTGTACGTTATTTTATTCTTTATTCTGTTTTTACTTATTTAATATTCTGTCTTTGTGTGAACCTTGCTTTAATTACATGTCCCTTTGCTGCTGCAAAGAACCTAGGACCTGGACCTCCATGAACTATGGATGTGGCAATCATCCTTTCAGCAAGAAAGTACTGTATTCATCATCCTTTGCAACACATTTTGGTCACATCCCACATCCACCAACATTTGTCAACATTATTTTGAAGAAATTGTAAAACGTCTCTTTTAATAACAATACCTGCACTGTCAAAAGTGATAAATTTCCTTTCATTGGGTCCGTCAAATATTCTGTGCGTTCTTAGGCAGTCCATCAGAAGGGTGAAGAACTCACGCTTGGGACCACCATTGTCAACTCCATCCTCGGCTCGTCCCTCATCATCAGTGAATTTCACAAATACTGTATGTCATTGAAAGGGTGAAACGAAGCACGTTTAAAGCCTCGTACTGCTTTCTTGCTGGGAGGATGATTGCCACATCCATAGTTCATGGAGGTCCAGGTCCTAGGTTCTTTGCAGACATGCTGTACCAGCACCTCACAGGAACAACTGACACTGAAGGCCAGATAGAAGATATCACAGACAACACTATGAAATCTTCATTGATGGAGGTAGGATGATATTATTGACTAAACTTTAGTAAATAAAACAAATTTTTCTGACGTTGTTACACAGACAATACATTTATAATTTCTACAACCTCTAACCTCTGAGCAGACACAATATGCAACCCTGTGCTGTATAGCATTTTGGAAATCACTGATGTGAAGCTAAAAAAAACATAGTTTTTTGACATAACACTGCCCCCTGCAGGCTATTTTTCTTTAAACACCTTCAATTGTTACTAAAGCATTACCGGGAACATTACTTTATGTTTTTGGTCATTGTTCTCTACCGTAGATATCCAGTGCAGCTACCTTGGAAGAACTACATCGGTCAGTTGACAGACATGCCAGCATCTTGCAAACTGCTGGTTGCTTTCAGTACCCTGTAAGTGTGGATAACAAAACGAAGATTGTGAAGGATTTCATGCAGTGGTACATCATTTACCGCAACCTTTTCTCAATAAGCAGGTAGTGTGTGCCATCTGTATTATTAATTTCTATTTTATTTTTTGTATTTAAACGAGAATAAGTAGTTGAACATGTCATATGGACAGTAACTTCTTTGTTGTTGTGTTGAGACGTTTCACCGTCCATCTGTCCGTATGACCTGACTGAACAATGTAGAATTTTTGTGCATGGGTTATTGAGCATGTACTCTGATGTCTTGAATCACTTCGACTGTGGTTGGCTGGGAGGAGTCAAGGGGTGAGAGGACATCCCCCAGAAACCATCTTACCACCAACAAACTGATGTCCACTGTAGGAGCTTGCTTGTTAGGGAAAACAGTTTGTATGAGACTGAAGACGTCTTTCAGATGAAAGACGAAACGTTTCTACAATGTTTTTTGTTTTGTTTTTTGAACGTTAGAGGACCTGGCTTCACTTTTTGTGAGTTTGTATGTTATTCTCAGACTGATGAAGCCCTTTGGATGGAGGGCGAAACGTCTCTCTCAAAAAAGGAACTGAGTACATCATTTGTGTCAAACTCAAGTCCCGAGGGCAAAATATGGCCCTCGTTTACATCGTACCTCGCCCCCCCGATCATATATGAAACGTAATGTAGTTCAGAGTTTTGTCAGTAATATTAGATTATGATGTCCAAAGCACAACAGAGAACATCAAACTCTGGTTGAGGAACCTGTGACCAAGAAAAGATGTTTGGTATCTAACTTGACTCAATGTAGATTCAGAAACTTTTTTTAAATTTTGTTTCTAATTTAGACCCCATTTTGTAAGAGAGTTTGACAGCCCTGTTCTAAATGTTTTCTAGAATCAAGGATGGGCTTTCAACACTGGATTTTATGAATGCTTTGGAGCAGCATGCATCTGTGTTCAGGCCCTTCATGTGCACAACTGAGGAACAGCTGACGGCTGAAATATTAGAGGAAATCTTTGAGTTTCAGCTCAGTGAAAAGGGCAGCACCAGACGACAAGAAGAAACCACAGTACGTACTAGGATTCTGGAGAGACTATCTCTTTGAGACAGAAGGTTTATTTTCTTAAAATTATGTATCGCTTCCTTCTCCTATGAATTTTATTGTGACATGTTTAACTCAACTCATTACTTCCTTTTCAGGACAACAAAAAGGGCTCTCACTGAAGGACATCCTCATGTTTGCCACTGGTCTAAACACGCTGCCACCGTCCGGACTTCAGCCACAACCCAAACTGATGTTTCAGTCAACATCGCGGTTTCCAGTCAGCAGCACCTGCGCAAACACAATAAAAATACCAATTTCAAAGACATATGATCAGTTCAAAAATGACATGGACTTTGGGATTCAAAACTCTCCTGGATTTGGACTTTATTAAGTGCAAGTACTGCACAGTGTAACAACACAAAAGTTTGAATGTTCACCTTTTAAAGAATCTGTTAACATGTGAAACCTGTTCTATGAAAGTGTTGATACTGTAACATTGTGGTTACTTTATACAATTAAAGTTGGACTCACAGTTCTTTACAAGTCTGCCATGTTTTTCAGTGTGATGTAGTTTTCCACACAGGATTCCCAGGTCAACGGAAGCAACAAGCCACTCTCTCTGGAGGTCCTCAAACTGTGCCTGAAGATGCTCATCGCCACATTCGCTGGAGTTTGACTCGGTCATTCCCTATAAACGGTCTCAATTCCTCCTGGGAGATTGTGAAGCCACACTCTCTTCCACCAAACCTAACAGTTAAATATGTACAGTACACATACAGTAGTTCAGTCATATGTTAACATTTCTTCAGTCGTTTGGAAATGATGAATTTAAAATTAACCGAAAAAAGTAGAATAAAAAGTCACATATTAACACATGGATTAACACATGGCTGCTTATTTATTGTTGATCAAAATATTTTTTGGAATTCATGCACTTTATTTAAAAAGGGACAATGTACAACTCGAACATAAATGTCACCATTTGAAACGCTGTACCAATTTATATAAAGCTAATTTGCATATGCAGTCCCATGAAAATAGTTATTTGAAAGCTGCCAAACAAATAACAAATTGACTAATTTAAATTAAATAAATGTGGAAAAAAAAAATTCATACAAACCTGTGAGGTAGGTGGTACATGACATCTGGTTTACCAGACGGACAGCGAGACTGTTTAACAGGTCTGATGGTATGTGTGTTCCATCTTTCCTTGCATTCGTCAAGGTCTCTTTGGAGCATACCCATGAACACAAACCGCACTAGACATGTGTGTTCATGACTGCCACTAAACAGATGTCTCTCCCTCAGATCACTCATCAGATCCATCCAGAACTGAGACCTACAACAAAGTACAATTAGAACTGATTTTGAACAATTCAGCAGAAAGGACAAAAAGGTCTAGAATGTAACATTAGCGCAAATATCACAAGAAATTGATCGTCAACAACCTCACCTCTGTTTTCGGAAATATGACCACCAGCTTTCTATGCGTTGGTTTGCTGTTGAGGAGCCATACATATGACTGTCAGCCCCGGCAAAGTCATCAGTGTGGGATGATCTTAATGCACAATGCATTGCCGCCATCGTACCGTTTTCAGTGCCACAGTCTGTGCGAAGGCGCAAATCGCGCAATGGTATGGTGCCAAGCTCAGAGACACATTGCACATAGTTGTGAGCAATCACTCCAGGATCATTATTGCTGGCTTGACACACCAACCATAGCACCTTGCGGGAATACCCATCTATGCAGCCACTAATTGCCAAGCCATAGGGCTTTAATTTGTCATGTCCATCTAGTACGTGCCAGACTTGGTTTGGTCCACAAGATCTATAAGCTCTTATGAATCTTCGTCTTGCACGCAGTTGTACTCCTGAGGGATTAAGTTTTTTTTCATTCATTCATTCAACCTTTATTTATACAGGCTAGCCTCGTTGAGTCACGGGGACTCATTTACAAGAGGGACCTGTCTCACTCACACCAAACAACCATCCACTCTCACACTCACACCTAGGGTCAATTTAGAGTCACCAATCAGCCTAACAAGCATGTTTTTTGGTCTGTGGGAGGAAACCGGAGTACCCGGAGGAAACCCACGCATGCACGGGGAGAACATGCAAACTCCACCCAGAAAGGCCCCGGACCGGGATTTGAACCGGCAACCTTCTCGCTGAGAGGCAGCAGCTCTACCAGTTGTGCCACCGTGCTGCCCAAGTTCCACCATCAAAGCCATGACATCATCCTTCGCACAGTCAGACAGTACTTTGAACGCAGTGTCTGCCACATCAAACGATAGCCATAATGCTGGCCTGGTCCCTGTAATTCTTCTTCAATAGCAGCACGTACCAAATGAAGAGGCGAGTAATTTTTTTGTCTTGAAAGTGATAATTTTTTTAATTTGCTCTTTAAAGAGTGAAGGCTCATTTTAACATTGTGAGTCTTTCCCAAGACATCAACAATTTCTGAATAACTGTAGCCTTTATAAAAGTAAGTTCTAATCAGATCTTCTTCTGAGGGGATGTCCAGCTCTGACCCTGGCAAACAAAATACAATAGCAATTATTTTACTGTCCAACAATGGTGAAAGGCAGCAGCAAAGGGACATGTAATTAAAGCAAGGTTCACACAAAGACAGAATATTAAATAAGTAAAAACAGAATAAAGAATAAAATAACGTACAGTAAGGGCAAACATTCAACATATATAATGTGCAGTTATTAAAAGTTTCATAAAAATACCGTCCTCCAGCCCATATGAATGTACAGTAGTGTAGATGGATTTTCTTTTGTTACTTACTGGTGTCTTCACCTTGTGCCAAGAATTGTACATTTTTCCCACATGAAAAGCAGAACACTTGAACTGTCCCCAGATTTTGACCACAGAAGGGGCAAAACATGGCCATCTAAAGAAAAAAAAAAAGGTACAGTATACACAAAGGTACATAAAGAGAGAGGCAACTTTAGGAACAGATGAGTTCATATCTTCCTGCTGTTTCTGTTTGTACGATCCGTCTCCCTTATTCATCCATATATACTGTATATATACAGTATATATACATATATATATATAATATATATATAATATATATATATATATATATATG
>JBBPBX010065244.1:7137-20008 GCA_038048925.1 Garcialebias charrua | reverse complement strand
TGTGTGTGTGTGTGTGTGCGTGCGTGTGTGTGTGTGCGTGTGTGTGTGTGTGTGTGTGTGTGCGTGCGTGCATGCATGTGTGTGTGATATGCTACATTCTGCGGCTTTACTGCATCTTTTTCCAGGTCCTTCATGAGTGTGTCCCAGGAGTGAGATCTGAACGTTCTTCATGTCGGTACAGCGTTGGGCTTCAGGAACATCCTGCTGTGCCAGTAGCCTGGGTTGTCAAAAGATCTGTCACCTGCAACAGGTTCCCCAACGTCGACCCCGGCTCGCACTTTCACATGCATCTCAAACCCTGACGGGTGCACTGCTGTGGCCCCCCCTGCTCCCTCCCCCTGCATGTTCTGGTACACCCCTGCATCAGCAGGGGGGGAGGCAGCCAAGCTGTCCATGTCCTCATACTCGTACTCCTCGCTGCTGTCCCTGCCCTCAATCCTCAGCTCCTTGTTTTCTTTCAGAGCTTGTCGCAGCTTCGGCTGACTGTTAGTGTAATGATAGTTGTCGTCCTCCACGTATTCATCCTCGTATTCATCCTCGTCTTCATCCTCCACCTCTCTTCTTATCCTTGGTAAAATCGGAGGTGGTGGAGGGTCGTGCTCTGGAGGGCTTTCGTCTTTTTCCCTTCCTCTGATGTCCATGTATTCATATTCCACTTGTTGTTCTGAGTCAGACCGGCCGTTGCTCACTGTCAGTCCTCTGCTCTCCATGGAGAGTGTGGTGTCACACGAGCACGCCGTCGCTTGTGACGACACCGACGCGCTTCGTTTCTTGTTCGACTTCTGCCAGGGGCTGTTTTGTCTCAGTGAAACATGCGTTTGCCTGTTCATGTACTCGTATTCTTCATCTGGCTCGTCCAACAGGCCCGATGAATGAGACTTTACCATCTTGGCTCGGGATGAGTACAATAATGGATCTGAAATAAAGAAAAATAATAATAATTCAATGGTTGTCTTTTAAAAATCATTAACCGTGTTTCTATCTATTTTCAATATGAATTTTGAGTGAATTTTTGAAAATCTGCAAAAATGTAAATAAAAATTAATGCGAAGCAGAAGTGTTTCCATCAACTGGCTTGAAGCGCATCCACCAGGCCACGCAAAGCGGTCAGACGTCAGCGTCATTACGTCAGACGTCAGCGTCATTACGTCAGACGTCAGCGTTACGCATGTCTACAGTAAACAGGAAGTAGCGGTTGAAAACAGGACCCGACCACACATCTCGGCAAAATGGAGAGAATATTTCAGGTATGTGTTGCTATCGGGCAAGTTGTATTTATTCTGTCATGCCAACTAGTTTTAGCGATGTTACATGTTGTCCGGAGACGAAGTCACGTGACGTGAATGTTCGCTACGGCAGAACTGAGTCGGCAAATCTGTTTCCATCTCTCGTTTTGCGCATCAGCTCTGTTTCGAAGAACCCAAAAACCACCTCAAGCGAGCGTATCAACTTTTTTGAGAATTTGAGGAAGTTAATTCGCATCTTGCCGTTTCCATTCAGCTTTTCTGATGCGATACTTCAAAATTCGCATCTACCTTGATGGAAACACGGCTATTGTGAATAACCTAATGCACACATAATCCATGCTGTGACTTTGAATCCTGTCTTGAGTTCCTATCTATGTAAATAAATGTGTAAAGAAGATCTGATGATGACATAAAGGTTTATAAAAGTAACATCTGTGTGAACCACCATGAAAGAGTTGAGGTTGGAGCAATCAGTGGCAAACATTAAAGCTACAGTCTGCAATTCTGTAGTGCAGTCTGTAAGTTTTCTAAAAATATATTTTTAACATATTTCTTCACTCTGTCACTATCTCCTGACAGACTGATGTTAGACAAAGTAATCTCTGAAAAGAACTATAGTCCCCTTGCTTCTCTAAAAGCATTTCTAAAAAGCCACAGTGACCCGCCGTTAACCAGCCAATAAAAACAGAGCTTCTCACTTCTCATGCTCCTAACCCACGCCCCCGCTGTCCCAGCCCGCAGCGGCCGCGCAGGTTCTCGTTGAAATTATTGCAAAGCGATGCAAAACTGTTTTGTATGTGACACAAATGTATTAAATTCCCCTTCTTCATCCCTGATCTGGACTTTTCTTTTGTTTTTTTGCCAAAAGTCAAGTGATCGCTTCCTCCTCCACTGACTCATGACAGAAACATTGAGGAAATGAATGAATTTGTCACGAGCGAATTAAACTCATGTCCAACGTGGCTGCGCGCGGCTCTGCAGATTTCATGGTGTTCTGGTGTGCTGGACCAGCGCTCCCTGTTTTTATTTTATTTTTAGAATGTTTTATTAACATATAAACACAGAACTTTGCAGCGGCTGACAGGACATGCAGTGGAGGCGGAGCATTCGGAAGCAGAGCTGAATTTCACCGAGAGCAAGAGGGAGCAGAGCCATATGGCTCTGAGGGGAAGGGACCAGAAACGTATCTCTGTTCAAAATTTTCCTAAGTTCCAGCGTGTTCCAGAAATTACATATTGCACCTTTAAACACAATAACCGATCTAAAAGCATGTCACCTCTTTCTGGACTGCCTCCAGGAAGCACATATTCATTTTGATCTTCGTTCTCCATCTCTGGAGACGGAGTCTCCGACGGCCCTCCGGACAGGCTGTCCCTCTGAGACACATAAGCACTGTCCTCACGGTGGCGTCTTCTTTTCAGGCTCCCTGCCATTGAGCCGTCCTCATTCATGTCCATATCAAGTGCTGTGCCGCACCCCTCTGAGCTCTCAGACACAGTGCGTGCAGAGTTTAGTCGAGAGCGTGACAGCCACATGGCCTGCATTAAAAACAACACAGAAAACGTTAAACCAGCAATTTGACAAGTTTACATACAACAAGGTGTAAAAGCACAAATTCTGAGGTAGCTACCTGTCCTGTAAGGTCAACACTGGGGGTCATGGGCAGATATCCAGTTCCATTTGATGGATTTAGGACCGTCTTTATCACAAAAAGAGTAAATGAGGTTTAAAGTACTTTTTAAGCATAAATCTACAAATAAATCTACAGAAATTATTATTTCCTACTCTCTGTGGGTCCATTCTGGAGAGGCGACTCTGACTCCTGGACAGGTAATGAGGCGCTGTGGTCACGTCATCCGGCACTCCTTCTGCCACCAGGTCTTTCAGCTCAAGATTATCATCCAGGTGATGGTCTGCACTCCTCTGGGTAACTTCTTCTGGAGACATTTCCTGTTGGCTGCAGTCCTCCTGGCAGACACAGATAAACCAAAGATCAGTGGTGTAGTCTATGTGATCTGCAGCTATACAGAGTAAAAGCTTGGGAATTTCAGTATATCCACTTAAAAGTGCCCAATGACACAAGCCCATGTCACGTATCATTGGCAGTGATATGTGACATGGGCTCGTGTTTATAGACACGTTGAGTTGGTTCAACCTGTCTGTCTCTTGTATAATTAATACTTCTGTACTGTACTTAATTAATACTTGAACAGGTTTTGTTTCGATACTGTTTTATAAATTCTATAACTTATCTTTAATACAAAGCCAACTGTTGTACAAAGTTTGTTGTACTAAACGCATCAGAGAAATTTTGAAATGTTCAATATGCTTAAAAATCTAAATAAATGACAGATTACGTTGTACTAACTGGTGTACTTTGGGTTCTAAGCACAGCATATACTCACTACAAAAATGTAGACTACTCCACTGTCAAAGATGAACATTTTAAACTAAATTAGTGTCTACACATGGTGCTGGCTGAGGATCTGCCTTACTTTGATCACCAGGTAGCGAGGTGGATCTCTGGCCATTCTGGTAAATTCACCGGCCAGTTCCTTAAAGGTCGGGCGGACATTCTCATCAATCATCCAACCTGGATTTAAAAAAGAGAGGGGGAGGCTGTTAGTCACAGTTTTTTCACAATAGTTAACACAAGGGACATCTAACAAGAACAAAAAGTTACTTACATTTAACCATGACCATGTAGACGTCAATGGTGCATATCTGAGGCTGGGACAGACGCTCGCCTTTTTCCAGCAGGTCAGGAACCTCCTGAGGACGCATTGATGCATACGGCTCCATCCCATAAGACATCATCTCCCAAATCGTCACACCTGAAATAAAGAAGTGAAAGTCAAGAGCAAGTCACTGACGTCAGATCCTTTTTAAAAGTTCTAAACTTCCTGGAACTTTCAGTTCTCCGAGGAAGTTAAGATGCACTGACTTTCTCTTTCCCGATTGGTTCATTTGACCAGTGAGGGTGTTACTTGAGGTTATTTTCAGTCAGACAGTGAAGGTTAGTGTTTAGAAGAGCAGAGAAAGAGTTGTTTTAAGAGAAGACAGAAAACAGTCGCCAGCTTTTGATTTAAACTTGATTAAACTGTTTCTCATATCTAAACAAAACTGAACAGAATATTCTGACATAACCACAGTTTGAACGCCATCACATGAAGAAATAACCCAGCATATTAACACATGATCATTCAACGTACAACACTGCTCATACGAATAACACAAGGTTATGCTTTGATTATATTTGAATTAGAACAAAATTAAAGAATAAAGAGAGTCTCTTGTGATTTAATTTGTGTCTTGATTCAAATTAATAAAATAAATCAGTGTTCAGTTTTTTTACTGCATGGCTCTCAGAGAAAAGAGGTGTTTCACTGAGAGGATCAGTGAAAAGGTATCACTGGGACAGTTCAGAGAGACGAAGGTGGATCCCTACAGTTTCAGAGACCAGGGTCTGGTCCACTACACATGAAAACTAAAAAGTATTTTTTTCTTTCAGTTTTTAAACACAGTGCATAATATATCCAGCACTAATATTTAAAACGCACCATAACTCCAGACATCACTCTGATGCGTGTATCTGCGAAACAAGATGCTCTCCAAGGCCATCCACTTGATTGGTGTCTAAGGGTAAAGCAGTTGGAAGTGAGTTAATGTAAGAGACAACAACAACGTGGATAAATGTAAAATCAACGCAGAAAAACCAACCTTGACTTCATTGTAAAAATATTTCTTATCATCAGGGTAGAGCAGATCTGCAATGCCATAATCTGAGATCTGCGCGGTGAAGTTGTTGTTCAGGAGCACGTTTCTCGCAGCCAGATTCCTGTGAACGATCCTGTTCTCCTCCAGGTAATTCATACCCTGATGACGAGGACAGCGTTACAAAGATTTGACTCAGGCGGAAAGGTGTGAAAAAACAGTGCCTTTTTACGCCTAAAAGAATTTGTGAAATGTGCGGATCCCTTACCTTTGCGATTTGAACACACCAGTTGAGCAGCCTCTGGGGGCTGAGCTTGTTCTTGTGGTGCCTGACATGCTCCAGCAGGGAGCCATGAGGGCTGAGCTGGGTGACCAGCTGCAGGCTCTCACCGGGACAAAGGCCCAGGGTTTTGGCAACGTTAATGTGGTTCAAGCTTCCCATCGCCATCATGTGCTGTGGAAAATACGTTAAATTGTTAGATTCCATACGACGTTTACATATTGCATGGAGGATATTTGCAAGTAACACATTGAGCCAAAACGTTGACTGTGGGTTTATGTGACTGAGCAAAACACTGTATCGCAAGATGTCAATAATATTTTATACAAAACAAAGCATCTCATTTATAAAGTGCAATACACCAATAACAAAGTGACAATATTTGTAATGATGATGATTTTAGTACTTTTGTTGATTTTATGAATGGCACAGAAATATTCAAAATCTTCCCAATTTCCCCTTGAGGAGCTTTTTGTTTTTTGAAGTTCTACTACTTTTAGATTTTTTTTTATTTTTTATTTTTTTACAGAACTTCTGCCCATTTTTTACTTCAGAGAGATTCATCCTTTCTAAAATGTTCTTTACATACCTAATCCTCTACTGATTTATATAATTCATTGCAAAATGCTCCTACAGCTGTTTCTTATTTCTACCACACATTTAGTCTTCTGTTCACCTGCCGATGCTTTTTTAACAGATGTGCTGCTGAATTTTAAAATTACCTTTTTTTTTTGCAAGGTACAATTTATTAGTTCAATCGTTTCAAATGAAAACTTTTTTCTGTTGTGAATATAATATGGGTTTATGCTATTTGTATATAATTGTATTGTGTTTTTATTTGAATTATACATAAAGTTTTTACTTTTTCCATAATGGGGCTGTAGAAAGTGTGTGAGTTCATGAATGCACACACTGTAAAATCACTTAGATTACATAAAAAGGTGAAATATGATGATGGGGTGTTTTTTTTTTACACACTTTACAGATGTGACATAAACAGTTCAAAGACAAGAAACACAACAAAGAGCCTAAAGTTTTCTCCTGATGTTAAAGTTAAAAAAGTCTAAATCAGATTGACTATTAAACAAGGAAAGTCCCAGAACTTCAGGTCCCAGCTTTTTGAGTGGCACAGGCAGGACGCATCAATAAAACCTGACAAAGTGGATCAAATGTTGTGACTGAAGTGCATTCTTAACAAGATAATTTTAATTGTCTTACATCTGTCACCTGGCAGAAGTTCTGTCGACCCGTGCGATCCTGAATCGTCTTTATGGCAACAGGTAGTTTCACCGTGTCTCCCTCTGGAATCCAAATGCCCTGTAAAGTAAAAAATTAAAAAATACAGTTCGATGAACTGATAAAACAAATCAGTGGTGCAGAAAGTGTTGCCTCATTTCATTTACCTTATGCACAGATCCAAATACTCCATTACCCAGCAGCTTGATCTTACGTATATCTGAAGGCTTCAAGATGCGAGCGTGGACTTTCTCCTTCTCTTCTAAAGGTTCAAAAGTCTGAAAGCACACAAGACACATGTTAATGTTGACCCCACAGAAATCATAACAGCAAGCTGAGAGGCTGGCTTACTTCGCCGCTCTCCATGTATCTCCTCATGGCTCGTTTGCGACGGATGGCGAGGCCTCGGCGGTACAACACGCTCAGCACAAAAATGGAGAATGAACAGAAGAGCAAGAAAATCACCCCGAGCGCAATGAAAGTGGGTGATGGTCTGATAACAAAAATAAAAAGGAGAGTCACACACTCAGCACTTGATGCATAACCAAAATGTTGACTATACTGTACATAAAATAAAATCTGATAGCGTTTACCCAGAAGTAGATCGTGAAGCTTCCACACACCCTCCTTCTCCTGGGCCAGTGCACCTGAACACAGAACAAACAAGGGATTGGTTGAAAGGAGAATAAAAAGGGAAAGTGTGTCTCCATAGATAGACTGACGCTCGTTTCTTACCCTTGGCTGCAGTTGACAAAGCACAGCTCACAGCTGCCTTGCTTGTTGGGGTATTTAAAGATGAACCCCTCCTTACCCATGACCCCGTCAGGACATGAAGAAACACAGTTTGGACCATCCTGCAGGCTGGCACATGCTGCACACTGATCTGCTCTCTGGAGGAGAGACAATATTAAATATAAATTATTTTTATTATTTCAATACAGATACAATTACAATTATAAGAATGTGAACAAAAAGAACAAGGGACAAGATAACAAGAACAAGGAACACAGAATTTCTTTTTTTTAAACTATGCCAGGGGGGTGCCAGGTTTCTACAATGAGTACATAAAAAATAAAATTATACATTAAATATATTCAAGGAATTACAGCATTCAAAAGCTTTCTTGTTGTTACTCTAAGAAATGGTGCATAAATATAATTATATTTCTTTAGTTAAACCTGGGGAAAAAAAGGCGAATATGATGAAAATTCACATTTGTGAATGTGGTATTTGCCAAATAATATAATTAAATTAATTGCCAGGTTTTTTTTAACATTAATATTCTTTTCGTGAAAGACAAAAATAATGTGTTCATATCTTAATGAAAATTTTGAATCAATATTAAATATAAATGGAGAAACTGTTCAAATGTACAGGTAATCCTGTCTATTATCTACCAGTAGGGAGCAGAAGTAGACAAAGTTCAAACTTCATATTTAACTCAGTGAGTTTTTATCAGCACACTCAGAAGGTGATATTAGTCTTAATGAGCTATAAATTGTTTTAGATAGTCAAAAAACAATATCCTACCGGGCCCGAGCAGGTCTTCACCCCATCTTGGACTTTACACTCTTGGTGGCAGGGCATACACACCCCTGACTCGTTAGCAAACTCCCTTCTGTCTCTGCATTCAGGACAACAAAAGTAACTGTCAGCAGACTGGAGACAATACTGAAATACTTTGTACTTCATTTGGCTATAAGTCACGACAAAACTTTACTTTGATGCAAAATGGGCTTAGTTTTGTGAAGTTTTACCCCTTCAAGAACAGACAGTCGTCCACACATGTCTCTCCTCGCTTGTATTTCTTACAGGACACACACTGGTTCACTCCGGGACCCCAGCAGCCGTCAGATGAGCACAAAGGGTGACACACAAAGTTGTCTTTTTCTGCACACACAGAATAAAAGAGACGATTTACAGCACTGTTGCAATATCACACGTGCTGGTCTTAGTTTAGTCCCAATAATAATGAACTTAATGTCAGCAGTTGTGAACACAGAACTCAGAAATCCTGCTGTAAAACGCGTTCAATGCCCAGAAACACCAACGAGTAACAGAAGTGACATGAAAACAAAACGTAGCAGCCATTCCTGTCGTCAGCGGACCCGTTTATAAAAGCTCAACACGCTTTTAAAGTTATTTCTTTCTATTTGGAGCTTTTTTCCCCCAGTTAGAGGATATTTTGTTAATTGAGGGCCGCCAAGTATAAGGCAGCCACCTATTATTATCCACCTGACAATGGTTTCTTAACTTTATATCTTACTCTTCCGTCAACTTTAATGCGACCTGAACCGCAATGTGTACCCCAAAATGACCAGCTCGGCACCGTGATGTGCACTGTTACTTGTATTGGCATTTCAAGTTACCATGGTGATGTAATTAGCAAACAAAGACGCCATTTTTATTAGTTATTTTTCAGACTTTGATTGCAAATCAAATATCTAAGATGGCTACCTGAGCTACAAATGAAAAATACTGTAAATCAGCCATGTTTTTTTAGAGATTAAGCTGAAATTTGGTGTGGTGGTAGCTGAGAGCAATGCCCAGTAAATAATGAATTTAAAAAAAATTAAGATAGCCACCAAAGCTAACCTTAAATGGCTTTAACTCAGCTACTTTTACACATGTGGAGCTGAAATTTGGGGAGGTTATAGCTGAGAATATTCCCCATCACATATTGAATCCAAATCAAAAATCTAAGATGGCCAACATAGTTTGAAAAAAAAAAAAAGACTACCGTATTCGCCGTTGTATTATACGCTCCGGTCTATAATACGCTTTGACCAATTATTGGAAATAAACCAGAAAAAAAACGTACATAATACGCTTCTGTGTTTAATACGCATCTATTATGCGTCACCGCTACGCGGCGCGTTAGCGCCTCATTTGCCCTGCTTAAAATGGCGGCAACAGAAGTGAGCGAGTATGAAGAACTTCACAAGGAAAGATGGTAAAAACAATTATTTCTTTGCGAGAAAAAATATATTTCTTAGCTGACTTTATAGCACACGGGCTCCTGAGCTTAACAAAACTAATGAAATGTTCAAATCAGCTGGATTTTAAAAAGTAGTTCGCCGATTTGTATGCAAGCGGGTTGGACCGGACGCTTTCTTTCTTTAAATTTATAGCTAAATAAATGCTTAAAAATATATATTTCTTAGCTGACTTTATAGCACAAGGGTGTCATGAGCTTAACCAAATGTGAAATCAGCTGGATTTAAAAATCTGCGGTGTGGTTTATGAGTTACGGTATCTTGCTAACAAAAAACAGCGAACCTCACAGCTAAATGCAGCTACATCCAGAGCAGGGGGCGGGCAGCGACAGAGTCAGTCCGACCAGAGGAGGCTTTTTTCGGACACATGAGCTAGAAACGGTCTGGAAGTGGCCCTCCTCTTCCTCTTCGCTCTCTGAGTCCTCTGCTGCTGCCCATAGCGGCCGAAACTGGTACTGCACCATTTTTGCCCAAAATGAAAAACGGCGAATCAGAGCGAAAAATTTGTCTAAAAATATGGGAAAAAATCCATAGATAATACGCTTCGGTGTATAATACGCAGGACATTCAAATGAGCAAAAAAAACGCGTACAGTATTATACACAGACGAATACGATAATTCATTGATGTTTTGCCATTTTAAGCTGAAATTAGCTGAGAACGAACCCCAACACATAATATCAAATAAAAAATTTAAATGTCTGTCCCATGGTAGTTCCCATCAAAGATTCTCCAGGAACTTTCTAGTTTTATTTGTTGTTCTTTACGTTGTTCTTTTCTCCTCATTTGAACATGTGAATATTCATTTAGCTGATTGTTTCCATTTGATGTTATCATCGTAAACTTTTGGAGTCAGAGAAATTTAAGATGGCTGCCACAGCTAAACAAACTTTAAAAAAATTAACAAATACGGATTTCACTCAGTTAATGTCACAGATACTGAGACTGGCTGTGGTATGGTAGTAACTGGGAGTCCTCCTTGACCCCAACACACACTCTGAGCACAAATAAATCCTCTTGCAAAACTGAATTTGTGTGTAATTGTGTTTTAAAGATTTGACATAAATGACCACAAATCTATTTTTACATAGAAAGACAATCTTATCAAACAAACCACAGCCTGAAAACTGCTAGTGATGGTACTTCAAGGGTCTTTAAATATTTTATTTTGTTGGATCATTACGGATTTAAATTGAATACATGCAAATCCACAAGGAAAATAAGAAAAATGTTGAATAGATGTTGCAGGAAAATAAACTTCTTGTCATCAACAACCTATGTAAACATGTAAAAGCCTATACCACAAATAATTTAAATGCATTTAAACCTTTTAGCTGAACTGTGGTAATAATGGGTCTAGTTTTTGTCACTCACCACACTTGTCTCGGGGTCGGTTGTCCCTAAATTCAACTTGCTTGTTCCGTTTCTGCGGACGGGAGCTGCTGTTGAAGATGCGGGTCCAGTTCACCGTGTCGTGGTAGCAGAGCTTCTCGTTTCCTGAGATGTAGACACTGCCATCGTTTATTCTCTGCAGTGAGCGCAGCCCGAGGGAGGTGAGAGAATTGGTCCTCATCACCAGAAGAGAGTAGCCCCTGAAACAGGAAGTGAGGAAGTAAACCCATTACTGAAAATACTTTCTTAAAAATGCATGAAAATAAAAAATATTAAAAAAAGAATTTGAAATTTTTTAAATTTGTTTTTTGGAGTCTTAGGATCGTGTTTATCTAATTTCATTAAACTATTTTGGGTTTAGCTATTTCAAAAGCATAAATATAAATAACAGTTTAATGAACAATTGTTGTGATGTAAATTTGTATAAAACAGCGCTTGCTTAAATGGCTAGGAAATTTGTGAGTTGTATTAAGAAGGCAGATTTGCTCTGACTAGCTCTTAGTTGGAATTTTTGTCCAAACTGAGACCATTCAGTGAGCCATCTACAGCAGGTAAGATACTTACTGCTCTAAACAGAGCAGCAGGTAAGCAACTCTTCAAAAATAACTTAAATTCTTAAAGGTTGTAGGAGCGTTATAAATCATGTCTTTCTAATCTGCTTTTGAAATAGCAAAACCTGTGGATAAAGATGGAAATGAAAAGAAAACCGGAACTGGTTTAACTGAAATTATTTTGAGCAACAGATTTCAGAGCAAAAATAATCAAATGGATTTGGATTTTATTTTATATGACCTAAAGATTCAGAAGTGATGATAGAGTCAAAGAACAGTGCAATCGTTTTGCTTCCAAAAGTAAAATAAAATAAAAATAAATCACAAATTCCACTTATTGTCACCCCAACACACACAAAAATAAATCAGAGCATGCAAATAAGCTTTGTCAATCCAACAAAACATCAAGTCCACCACCACTTTAACCAAGAAACCCCACGACTTATACCCCAGTGATGATTTGCTAAGCTGCACATTAAAAAGTGGACACAGATTGTTACCGTACCTTTTAGACTTTGTTCCCCTAAAGAGGGTAAAAATGTCACGTAAGGTTATTAATCAAACAGTCAGATTGACACCACTGAAGACTGAGTGAATGCTACGGATCACATCACAGCACAACAAGATGTTTGTCGTGTGGAGGAACAAAACGATGGAGTGATGATCCTCTCACCTGTACAGTTTTCTGCCTTGAATGGTGTGAAGGTTGGAAAAGACCGACAGGTCAGACAGGCTTTCTGGCCACGACTGGATGTTGAGGAAATCTGAAAGTGGAGATGATGACTTTTTAATCAGCTCCGTGAGGTGACGAGAAATATTCGGTTTGAACATAAATTCATGCTCACCTGTGATCTCCTTCACAGTGTTGAAGACTTTGAGCTTTTCTGGGTCAAGGGCTGGGATTTTATTGTAATCGTCACTTTGAGCAAACAAAGAAAGACAAAACAAAGGTCAGATGCAACACTGCGTCCATAAAACTGTTAAACGTACCCAATGATTTACCACGGTAAATATGAAAAAGCATCAAGTGAAAAGTTCAGTCAGCTGCTGCTCCTTTGCTGGAGCTTCTTCTCATTTCCTATTGATGCAACATCAGTTACAGGAGTCGGTTTTATTTTTTGAACTACCGGTAAATGTAAAATTGATTTTTAAAGTGCACATAGTTCATCTCTGCCATTAACCAATCAGATAATATATTTTAATTTATTCACAATTCAACACCCACAAAATTCTCTGTTTCACAAATTTTATAACGTTTTATCTTACTCACATGAAATGGTAACTTTGAGCTAGGACTGCTCAAGCATGGAAAAATATTAATCACAAATATTTTGGCAAGTGTTGTAGTCAAGATTATTGAAAATTGCTATTCACCTTTAACACATTTAATTTTTTGCATTTAAATAACAATGAATTGTCTTAAATTTTCCTCGTTACCATCAAGTTTAATTTTTG
>JBBPBX010065241.1:0-20009 GCA_038048925.1 Garcialebias charrua | reverse complement strand
TATGATCCATAACATATAAAACCAGTTTAAGGACTTGATATGATCCATAATATATAAAACCAGTTTAAGGACTTGATATGATCCATAATATATAAAACCAGTTTAAGGACTTGATATGATCCATAATATATAAAACCAGTTTAAGGACTTGATATGATCCATAAAAAACCAGTTTAAGGACTTGATATGATCCATAATATATAAAACCAGTTTAAGGACTTGATATGATCCATAATGTATAAAACCAGTTTAAGGACTTGATATGATCCATAATACTGTATATAAAACCAGTTTAAGGACTTGATATGATCCATAATATATAAAACCAGTTTAAGGACTTGATATGATCCATAATACTGTATATAAAACCAGTTTAAGGACTTGATATGATCCATAATATATAAAACCAGTTTAAGGACTTGATATGATCCATAATACTGTATATAAAACCAGTTTAAGGACTTGATATGATCCATAATATATAAAACCAGTTTAAGGACTTGATATGATCCATAATATATAAAACCAGTTTAAGGACTTGATATGATCCATAATATATAAAACCAGTTTAAGGACTTGATATGATCCATAATACTGTATATAAAACCAGTTTAAGGACTTGATATGATCCATAATATATAAAACCAGTTTAAGGACTTGATATGATCCATAATATATAAAACCAGTTTAAGGACTTGATATGATCCATAATATATAAAACCAGTTTAAGGACTTGATATGATCCATAATATATAAAACCAGTTTAAGGACTTGATATGATCCATAATATATAAAACCAGTTTAAGGACTTGATATGATCCATAATACTGTATATAAAACCAGTTTAAGGACTTGATATGATCCATAATATATAAAACCAGTTTAAGGACTTGATATGATCCATAATATATAAAACCAGTTTAAGGACTTGATATGATCCATAATATATAAAACCAGTTTAAGGACTTGATATGATCCATAATATATAAAACCAGTTTAAGGACTTGATATGATCCATAATATATAAAACCAGTTTAAGGACTTGATATGATCCATAATATATAAAACCAGTTTAAGGACTTGATATGATCCATAATATATAAAACCAGTTTAAGGACTTGATATGATCCACAATACCAATTTAAGGACTTGATATGATCCATAATATATAAAACCAGTTTAAGGACTTGATATGATCCATAATATATAAAACCAGTTTAAGGACTTGATATGATCCATAATATATAAAACCAGTTTAAGGACGTGATATGATCCATAACATATAAAACCAGTTTAAGGACTTGATATGATACATATAAAATAAAACCAGTTTAAGGACTTGATATGATCCATAATATATAAAACCAGTTTAAGGACTTGATATGATACATATAAAATAAAACCAGTTTAAGGACTTGATATGATCCATAATATATAAAACTAGTTTAAGGACTTGATATGATCCATAAAACCAGTTTAAGGACTTGATATGATCCATAATATATAAAACCAGTTTAAGGACTTGATATGATCCATAATGTATAAAACCAGTTTAAGGACTTGATATGATCCATAATATATAAAATCAGTTTAAGGACTTGATATGATCCATAATATATAAAACCAGTTTAAGGACTTGATATGGTCCATAATATATCAAACCAATTTAAGGACTTGATATGATCCATAATATATAAAACCAGTTTAAGGACGTGATATGATCCATAATATATAAAACCAGTTTAAGGACTTGATGTGATCCATAATATGTAAAACCAGTTTAAGGACTTGATATGATCCATAATGTATAAAACCAGTTTAAGGACTTGATATGATCCATAATATATAAAACTAGTTTAAGGACTTGATATGATCCATAATACGGTATATAAAACCAATTTAAGGACTTGATATGATCCATAATATATCAAACCAATTTAAGGACTTGATACTATCCATAATACCAGTTTAAGGACGTGATATGATCCATACTATATAAAACCAGTTTAAGGACTTGACATGATCCATAAAATATAAAACCAGTTTAAGGACGTGATATGATCCATAATATATAAAGCCAGTTTAAGGACTTGATATGATCCATAATACCAATTTAAGGACTTGATATGATCCATAATATATAAAACCAGTTTAAGGACGTGATATGATCCATAATGTATAAAACCAGTTTAAGGACTTGATATGATCTATAACATATAAAACCAGTTTAAGGACTTGATATGATCCATAATGTATAAAACCAGTTTAAGGACTTGATATGATCTATAACATATAAAACCAGTATAAGGACTTGACATGATCCATAACATATAAAACCAGTTTAAGGACTTGATGAAACCAGTTTAAGGACTTGATCCATAACTCACCGAGTTCACACAGCCGGCTCATGTGGTGCGGGTTGCAGCATACTGGGTCCGGGTTGGTCTTGCCGTAGGACTCGCAACACGACAGCCTCTTGAGCTCCGAGGAGTTCCTCAGGTCCGGCCACCTGAACACTTTGTAGAGCAGCACGGGGAGGGAGTAAGACTGCTGACCCACTTTGTTGTCCACCTTGCTGGGCAGGAGCAAGCAGGGGCTCCGCGCGCCCCCCCTGGACTCCACCGCCTGCAGGAGCACCTCCAACTGTTTCTCCTTGATCCTCCGGAGCGCACAGTGGGTCAGCGCCTTCAGTTCCGCCTCGGAGCCCGCGCCGGACTTGGACACCTTGCTGCTCGCTTTGCCCATGCAGCAGCCGGCCCCGGAGCCATGATCGTGACGCGTCCCCCCTCCTCCTCCACCTCCTCTGTCCGCCTCCCCGTCGCCCTCCACGGGCGCGCGGCTCCTCCAGAGTCGCCGGACGAGCCCCGATCGTTTGGTCCTGAACATGCGGGACGAGAAGAGGGTTTCCCGGCTAAAGCACGCGCATGGTGTCCGCAAACCATGAAGATTCCGGGATCCGAGTCCAGGCAGCGACAGGCAGCCGGAGAGCAGGCGGTGGAAGAAGAGCTGCGAGCCGGAGGAGACGCACAGGAGATCTGGAGCATGCGCCAGTCTCCGTGGCGCAGACCGGATCTCCAGGAACAAAATAAATCAGGGTTGATCAGGAAGCTTGTGGATCACCATTGAACGGAGATGCACCTTCAACGTAACGAGCCCCCTATCTGCGGGTTTTCAGTAAAGACCCGGTGCCAAAAATCTCCCGCATGAACGAGTTGCGGTGTTCACGACACAAACTGCGGCCTCACGCGCAATTCTCCCGAGAACAGAGGTCTTCACGAGCTTTAATCCACAAGATCCCCGGGTTCTCCAGCAGGCTGCTTTCTCTTTATTCTGCTTGATCTTCTGCAGAGGATGCGTTCTGCTGCTGGGAGCCTCGTCCCGGGGGGAGCACATCCAGCTGAGTCCCCCTGTCTGTCTCTGTGTGTGTGTGTGTGTGTGTGTGGGGGAGTTGGAGCCTGGCGCGCCTGAGCGAGAAGACGTCTTTTTACGCAGCCGGGTCAAATCATCCAGCCTTCTCGTGAGCTCGCACCAAGTTTCCGTGGCTGAGTGGAAGAATAACCCGAGTTGGAAAAGAGGAGGGGAGGTAAAAGTCTCTCTCTCTCTCTCACTCTGTGTAAATGAAGCGGATGGTTCGGGTGCCCTTCCTCCTCGTCTCCAGTGCGCATTGACGCGCCCGGTCACGTGTGCGTCTAGACACCCTGTCGCTTAAAAGAAATGCGATTGTGTGTTGTGTGTGTGTGTTGCGCAAACAACACATCAAGTAAAAGAGCCCGCGGCGTGCACGCACACAAAAAACCACACAAACAGAGAAGATTTAAAAAAAAAAGGCAAAACTGAAGAAAAGTAGGTTAAGAAGCACATCAAAGAAATATATTTTTTGAGAGGTTAAACTTTCTTATATAATATTTAAAGATCCACTGACATGATTTTTGTACTTTTCATAAAATGGCTTGAATATATATTTTATCATTGAACTATGTTCGTTTTTGCAAATTAAAAAAATTAAACTTTTAAAACACTTTTGAGTTGTTTTATTTTTTATTTGTGAGCATTTGATGTGGTTTTAACGTTTAAGCTTTGTAATCAGTGGCTGCTTGAACATGCAAGTGTTACTTCCAGTCTTTATTTATTTTATTTGTTTTTCTTTCAATACAAGTCTTTGATGCTAAAAAATTGTTCTGGGATTAATTTTTGTTCTGCATTACACACTTTATACTTCCTGCTGCACATGCTTTGTTTTAAGTGTGTGCGTTGGTTAAATGAGTTAGTTAAAAATTGTATTAACTAATTTCACTTTTTTGTAATAAGAATAAATCTTTTTTTTTTTTAAAGCGCCTGTCAGACTATACTCAGGGAGAAATAACCATGTTGGTCATGGCCGAAACGCGGATGGGAACGCGCTGCTGCCCCCTACTGGACATTTGGTTTTCAGGTGACAGGAATATTCTGTTTAATACTGTATATTCTAAAATATTTTTATATTTATAAAAAAATGTATATATATATATATATTATAAATATATTTTTATATTCTGGAATATTCTGACTGTTCATTGTTCTTTAGTTTTAGCAGGTCACTTTCGTAAATGAGCCCACGAGGCTCAATAAGATTTACCTGACTAAATAAAGGTTGAATAAATGAATATGCTGGTGAAGATTCTCAGTCGTCCAGGACATGATAGAATCAAAAAAGGCGTTCAATACAGAACAACTGGACTTTATTTGTAACATAAAACGTTTTGCTTCCTATCCGGGGAGCTTTATCAATTCAATGAGCAGTCTGTGAGAGAGTGAAGTTATAAACAGGGTGAGGTGACACGCACCAACCTATGTAAATTGAAAGCAAACACACACACATACTTGAACTAACACATACATGTGACACATTCAAAGTTCAGCGTGTGAAAGCAGGGCTTACAGACCCACACACATCCTATTGTATGTAAATTGACAAAACACACGTCAACAGCGGGGACCTCTCGTGACAGGAAAGATTTTTTTTTTAAACTTTTTTAATTATTAGATCAACCATTGGCTACATTTTTGTTTGTTTGTTTGTTTATTGTTTGCACAAAAAGAAACAACACACATGAAAGAAAAGTAAAAAAGAAAACAAAATGTGCAGGAGAGGTCATAAAAACCCTAATTGGGCTTACAAGCGCACCCCTCCCCCCTTTTAAAAAAATTAAAGAAGAAAATCATAAAAGCTTTATACATAAAGTATTAATTTTATTAAATCATCCAGCTAGAAATTTGATCAAGAAAAAAAAGTATCTGTAAGAAAGAAAACACAGCTGTGCCCTCATTTTTATTAGTGAGTTTTTAGAATAAATTCTTATTTAAACCGGTGATGGATTTAAAAACTGCTCCCACATTTAAACACAGTTAAATCAACAGTTAATTAGAAATATAGCATCACCTTACTAAATTATGACTGTATTTATGTGTATTTGTTATTCATGTAAATTGTTATTTAACCTTTTACAGTCCAGCCACGTGGAGCACAGGTCCGTGTGTATCTCGTGCTGGTCCAGAGCCTGGGTAATGGTGACGGTTGAGTCAGGAAGGTATCCGAAGTAAAACTCTTTTGCCCAAACTAATGTGTGAGTTCATCTAAGCGACATTATACCACATTGATCGAGGCCCGGGTTAACAACAACCAACACCGGTGCTGTTGACAAACAGGGTGCTGGCAGAAATTGTGCTACTGTTAGTCAAAGACCACAAGGAGGGAAACGTGTCAGGAGACAGAGGAAGAAGAGGAAAGTGAAGAATGTAGGACTGAGGGTTGCAACTCTAAATGTGGGGACAATGACAGGCAAAGGTAGAGAGCTGGCTGACATGATGCAGAGAAGGAAGGTAGATGTTTTATGTGTCCAAGAGACCAAGTGGAAGGGCAGCAAGGCTCGCAGTATTGGAGCAGGGTTCAAACTGTTTTACCATGGTGTGGATAGAAAGAGAAATGGAGTAGGGGTGGTCCTGAAGGAGGAGTTGGCAAAGAATGTAGTAGAGGTGAAGAGAGTGTCAGATAGGGTGATGTGCCTGAAGGTAGAAGTAGAAGGTCTGATGCTGAATGTCAGTGGTTATGCTCCACAAGTTGGGTGTGATGTGGAGGAGAAAGATACATTTTGGAAGGATCTGGATAAAGTGATGGAGAGCACTCCCATGGAGGAGAGTGATTTGGAGCAGACCTGAATGGACATGTTGGTGAAGGAAACAGAGGGGGTGAGGACGTGATGGGCAGGTTTGGTGTCAAGGAAAGAAACCAGAAGGACAGATGGTGGTGGATTTTGCCAAGAGGTTGGAAATGGCTGTAGTCAACACCTACAGTATTTCCAAAAGAGGGAGGGACATAAAGTGACCTATAAGAGTGGAGGAAGGCGTATGCAGGTCGACTACTTTCTGTGTAGAAGAGATTGGGGACTGTAAGGAAGTGGCAGGGGAGAGCATGGCCAGACAGTTTCAGGAGTGATTTGCAACAAAGAGTGGCTGCAAATGTCCCGTTCACAAGACAGTGGTGAGACCAGCTATGTTGTATGATCTGTTCCCAGTGGCATTGACAAAAAGACAGGAGAGAGAACTGGAAGTGGCAGAAATGAAGATGTGGAGGTTCTCCTAGGTGTGACAAGCAAGGATGGATAAGATTAGGAACAAGATCATCAGAGGTACAGCACAAGTTGAAGTACTGGGAGATAAAGTTCGAGAGACCAGATTGATATGGTTTGGAAATGGCCTGAACTGTAAACCTTCTATATGTGAGACCTGTCAGCATATCGGCTGTCACTGTTGCAAGTCCTGTAGCAACAATGGCCCTCATGCACGAAAATGTTCTTATTCTTATCCTATATGTCTCCTACTTTTGTTCGTACGAAGCGTTCGTACGAACATGCCACGTCAGAACCAACAAACTCTTCTATCCACAGGAAAAGCGTGTAAACGGGCTGCTTAAAGGTGATGAATTCCACC
This sequence comes from Garcialebias charrua, assembly GCA_038048925.1. Taxonomy (NCBI): domain Eukaryota; kingdom Metazoa; phylum Chordata; class Actinopteri; order Cyprinodontiformes; family Rivulidae; genus Garcialebias; species Garcialebias charrua. The sequence continues at coordinate 13,043 of JBBPBX010065241.1, read as the reverse complement.
TGTTCTACTCACCTGCGCGTGCTCGCGTGAGGGTAATTTACATAATTTCCACCCCTCAAAACACCATATAAGGCCACGCTTCCTGCCTTCTGACAGCAGGAAGTGTCCATTCATTCAAACTCATGAAGTAAAAGGAGAACTTCACGCGTTCGGAGATCTGCTCTCAGTGGCGCTGTGGCTACCCCCCACCCCCCGCAGGTGTCGGATGGTCAAATATCTCTAATTTTAGTGTACTGTGTTACATTATAGTTTCACTTATTCAGAAGAGCGCACCGCTACCCCCCACCCCCCGCAAGTGTCGGATGTGTTTTTGAACAGAAGCATTTTAAAATGTCTCGAAACTACAGTTAACTTCATATTAATATTGTAGTGCATGCTGTGTCTCCCGTGGGTCGTACAGTATCAGAAATCAAGAATAAATGGTTTGATCTGAAAATGGCTTCAAACAAACGTCTCGCCGCAGCACGGACAGGAGGTGGTCAGTCTGCGAGATGATGGATGAGCAGACTGACTGCAAGACGCGCGATGATCCACACTCAGAACACAGATGACAGTGCGCCCGCAGTCAACAGGCAGCTTAAATAAAACATGACATGAAACGACTGAATAAGCTGGTTTCGCTTTTTCTCTGCGGTGCTGTGTGTGTGTGTGTGTGTGTGTGTGTGTGTGTCGACAGTGGCGCGCATGGTTGCGCGAGGCGCGTTGCGTGGCACAGGTGGTCGACATGAGTGGCGGGGGGGGGCGCGTGGCGTGGTTGCGTGGGGCGCGTTGCGTGGCACAGGTGGTCGACATGAGTGGCGCGGGGGGTCACGCGCGGGTGGCGCAGGGTGGTGGACGTGGGGTGGGGGGGGGTTGAAGCCGCTTTAATTAAACCAATGTGGTTGCATTTAATTGTTTTTAAACTCTAAATATTTTCTAAATAACGAAATATGAAGTTATTCGTGGAGAAGATCCGTCTGGATGACAGCAGACTGACGCTCCTAAAATATACGACAGGTCTGGACCACTCGTAGATTTTGTTCGTATCTGAATAAATTCGTAGGATACAAAAACAGTGTTGGATGCCACAAATGATCCTTAATCACTCGTACGCACAGGATAAGCACATATCTGTGCGTACGAACGGTTTGTGCATGAGGCCCATTGCTTCTTGGATACCATCTTGTTGCTTTATCATCGGCACAGATTAAGACTCAGACCACGACTACATCACTAATCACACTGTACTCAGTGTTCCGCTTGCCTGAGATCTGGGAAACTGCTGACATCACACATTTTATTGGAGCTTTTTAAGTATGACAGACCAGCGCTAGCAGAAATTGGCAGAAATCTAGATTTTTCATGAACCATTATGACATTTTTGATTTTGGAGTTGGCAGCAATCCACTTTAGCCTTGGCTATGTCCTGTCTAGCCCTTAAGCTCATCAGTCCTGTCAGATTTAAACTCTATTTCTCTATATTGATGAGGCCAATTAAAAGCGGACACTGTCTGCACAGAACCCAGTTCCAAATGTCTGAATAACGGTAGGCTACAACCCACACCAAACTCCACCAAAAAAAATGCAATTTTAAGAAGACATTATCAACACGGGAGGAAAATCTTTAGGGGTTTCTTAGTCTCATTGAGATGTATGAGCAGGATAGTCTAAATAAAACATTTTTCCTACTACATTCCTTCTCCTCAGCAGGACAGAAGTTCCCTCGACAGACAGGAGACCTCTGGAGGAGGTGCAGTCAGCAGTATGTTAATGTAACAGAAGCGCTGCAGGCTGTTTGGGATGGGGGTGCTGATGTAGACGGTAGTCGAGATTTGTGTGTTGGAGGGAAAGAGGTGTGCTCATGGCTGTGGGTTGTGAGTAGTTCATCCCCACTTTGTCCCCTGGATCCCCCAGTGGCGCCGAGCAGCAGCCCCCAAATGATGGAAGGGAGGCAGGAGGAGGGGTTGGGCCTGAGCTGTGTTTTTAACAGAGTCTGGAAACAATCAGTCTGTGGGGGGATGTCTGTCAGAAGAGGGAATGTGGAAGTGACTGGCTGCAGCAGTCGTAGTTGTCCCCTCCTTTCTGCCTTCATGTCCCTGCCCTTCCTTTTGTGTGAGACCAGACTCCAGGAAGCAGTCGGTTTTATCAGACCGTTTTCCATCTCAGTCTGGCTCAAAAGTCTGTCTGCAGCAGAGACCGCAGAGACGCACACGCTGGTTTTTATTAAATACTGTGCATCATCGTGTTTGAACCACACAGCCCATATATTTCTAACAAAACCTTACATTAAAAAAGTATCAAATGAATGGGAGACTCACGCAGTGTGTTTCTGTGAAGACTGGATAGTAGACTTCTATTATAGTCTATGAGGGAACAGTGTAAAAAAACACAAAAATGAAAATTTTAATATAAAAAAAAAGAGTAGAAAAACTTACATCTTGTTTGACTAATAAAAGTGTTTTGATTGAGCTTTTGTTCTGTGCATATTTTTTTTAATAACCAGTATGAAGAAAGTCTTTTTAGGATATAGCAAAGGAAGAATGAAACAAAATATAACTAAACACCAAGATCTGCTTCTCATCAGATGGCCTGATGTTTCATTCCGAACAAAAACACCCTTTTATCATTGTTAAATGTGTGTTTTTTTTAAACCCAGCTCACTGATGTCATCACTGTGTCTCCTGCTGGAAGACAAAGGTAAGCTAAGCTGGACTAAAATATAGTAAGCTAAACTACGGTAAGTACGCCTAACTACACATACAGTAGATGAACTAAACTAAAATAGAGGACACTAAACTACAAGGCTGGTTTACTAACATCAGAGTTCATGCTCAATAATCCAGGTAAAAAAAATCCAACTGAGTCAAGTCAGGTCCATCCAAAGGACTTCATCAGTCCAAGGAGTCACAACAAACTCCCTCCCATGGTGGCTGGAGGTCTGCCAGCAAATACAGAAATGCCTGAACTTCCACGTTTGTGACATATTACCTGTAAATACTCAAAAATATGCTCCTCTGACTTGTTGTTGTCTATTATGGCGGGTGAAAAAGAAAATAGTGGATTGGATTTCCTGGAAGACTGAATCTCCGCCCTCTGACCAATCAGTGACCACACTGTGCTGATGTCATAACTGGACCCTACAAGAACCAGACCAGTGAGGCAGGCAAAAAAAAAAAACAGTGAGGCAGGCACCAAAATAGGTCTGGTTTCACGTGAACAGGCCCCTGTGGGTACACTCCATAACTAGTTGTTAACTAGTTACGAAGGAGACCGAACGAGCGCGAACAGGCCCTGTGGATAAAGGGCATCATGGCTTACTAACATAGTGGGACAACCAGTTTTATGGTGATAAGATGGAGTCCACTCTCTACTCCGTAGACTCCTCTGAGGCAGCCATAGTCAAAGTGGTTCAAAAGATCAAAGTTCAATAATCCAGGTAAAAACTCCAACACAGTTAAATGAGGTCTTCTGGATGGTTTCTTATTGTTGTTGAAACGTTTCATCCTTGATCCAAAGGACTTCATCAGTCCAGTACAAAGTATACTAAGATAAATCATGCTAAGTTAAGATACACTTAGCCTAAAAACACAAAGCTACACTAAACTTAGCCAAACTAATTTAAGTTTAGCTAAAACAACATGATCTAAACTAAGCCAAACTGAAACATCCATCCATCATCTTTATCCACTTCTTCCTTTTCAGGTTGCAGGGGTTTGCTGGTAGCCCTTATCCAGCCATCGCTGTGTGAAAGGCGGTGTACATCCTGGACAGGTCTCTGTCCATCACAGGGACACATGGAGACAAACGGGACAAACAACCATTCACTCTCTCACTCACACCTAAAAACAATTTAGAGTCACCAATCAGCCTAAAGTCTCCCAGCCAGGATTTGAACCTGTGTCCTGCTCGCTGAGAGGTGGCAGCTCTACCAACTGCACCACCGTGCAGCCGATCCAGACTGAAACATAATAAGCTAAACGAATTACTGGTAAGCTTAGCTACACATAAATGATTAAAACTAAAATAGGTGAACTATAAGCATAACTTTATTTAAATAAACCAAGCTATGTTAAACTAAGCTAAATTTGGCTCAGAAAAGCACAGCTACGGTACTCTTAGCTAAGCTAAGCTAAGCTAAAATTAGACGAGTCAACGTTTTTTTTATTTGTCATACGCACCACATGTGGTACATGTGGTGGAATGAAATTGAGCACACAGGGTCCCAGTTACATCCAACATAAGTATAAAATATGAAATAAAAAAACGTAGTAAGGTCTAAGATATGAACTAAGAAAAACATTAAACTAAAAATATGCTAAGTACACCAAACAGCAGCACAAACGAGTCTGTAGCCGTGTTTCCATCTATTTTAAATTCGAATTTTCAGCGAATTTTTGAAAATTCGCAAAAATGTAAATAAAAATTAATGCGAATTTGAAGTGTTTCCATTAACTGGCGTGAAGCGAATCCACCAGGCCACGCAAAGCGTCATTACGTCAGACGTCAGCGTTACGCACGTCTACAGTAAACAGGAAGTAGCGGTTGAAAACAGGACCCGACCACACATCTCGTCAAAATGGAGAGAATATTTCAGGAATGTGTTGCTATCGGGCAAGTTGTATTTATTCTGTCATGCCAACTAGTTTTAGCGATGTTACAGCGGAAACAGCTGATCAGTCACATGACGTGAATGTTCGCTACGTCAGAACTGAGTTGGCAAATCTGTTTCCATCTCTCGTTTTGCGCATCAGCTCTGTTTCGAAAAACCCCCAAACCACCTCAAGCGAGCGTATCAACTTTTTTGAGAATTAGAGGAAGTTAATTCGAATCGTGCCGTTTCCATTCACCTTTTCTGATGCGATACTTCAAAATGCGCATCAAGAAACCTTGATGGAAACACGGTTTGTGAGCAGATGAGTACGAATGAACACAGCAGCATGAAACAGATCAACAACTTCATGATGGGATTTTTTTTTTCTCCACAATAGCTATGTTGACAGGTACAATTTTTTTTGACCGGATTGAAATGTTTTCAGATTAAATAATTCAAATGTATCGTTTACATGGACACAATTTGTTCATGATGAGAGTTTACACACAGCGGGCTTTGTTCTGAACAGGAGTACTGACATGTGCAGAGTAGTAAACGCTCTTAAAAAAAAAAAAAACACAGGAGAAGTTCTACTTCCGGTTTACTTCCTGGATGAACACAAACCTGAGCACCCAAATGGATCCGCGGCAGGTTTTAATGACGGTGGAGATGTTACTGCACTCCCTGACTGAACTACAGGTAATACATATCATTTTGAGCTTTTTCAAAGTTTCTAGTAGAAATGTTGTGTCGCTTTCGGGGGTTGGGCGCTTGGGCGTGTGTCGGCTCGGCCTGGTGGCTGCCTGATGGGGCTCGGGTCATCTGGTCCTATCGGGTCTGGGCCTGAGGGGTGGGCGTCCCCTGGCATCGGTGTCCGGGCCTGGGGCTACGTCAGTGCAGCGGGCTCCGGCGGGGGCCTGTGGGCTTGTCGCTGTTGGCCCCCGGGGGTCATTGTATGTGGCCGCTGGTGGAGCTCATCCGGTTCTTCCCATTGGTCGGATCTGGGGAGTGGGCGAGTGGCTCGTCCTGTTCGGGTGGCCCTGGGGACTCTGGGCTCGGGGTCCTTCTTGGGGTCTTGGGCTTTGATCGCCCCTTCGTCTGCCTCTGGCTTTGGAGGGACGGATCTCTGATGCTTCACAGTCGCTGCTGAATGTTCTATTGGAGGAACCTTATTCACTTATGCATGCTCACAACCACACACAAATGGATGCAGGGATGTATATGTAGATATCATATGCAGATATGTGATATGAATGCATATGTATGTATACGGTATATATATTTGTAGGTATGGGTATGTTTATTTATGGAAATCTACTGCAAGGTCATGAATATTATTAGTCTTTATGCATGTATGGTTCGTTGCTGTGTTCTGTCATGTGCTTTGCAGGATTGCGGACGGAGGTTGGGTGTGTTTGCCTTGCGCTCTTTTTGTGGATAATTATTGTTTTGTTGTCTTACTTTCTATCTTTTCTTTCTCTCTATAAAAAAAAATAAAAAATAATAATAATACATATTGGTGTGAGAGGATGGCTATAAGGTGAGAAGGGAGGCCATCTATAAATGAAAAAAAAAAAAAGTTTTGTCGCTCACCGACCTGTTTTGCTTCCCCGACATGCTCATATTATTAGCATTATCCAGGCGGAAATGACATAGGTCGCACATGCGCAGTCAGGTCAGTTTTTCACAATCAGAAAAAAAAAAGAACAGATCAAGCATTCACATGCGAACCGTTCGGGTTATGAAACCACCCGTTCCATTCTGATCACAAATTATTTCGGATCACGCTGAATAAACAAAAAATAACCTGAACGGGGCATTTACATGACACATTTTAATTCCGAATGTTCATTTGATCCTATTACTCTATGTAAACATATAGTGATTACCTGGTTAGATATTAACATGTTAGGCTGATTGGCAACTCTAAATTGACCTAGGTGTGAGTGAGACAGGTCCCTCTTGTAAATGAGTCCCAGTGGCTCATCGAGGCTAGCCTGTATAAATAAAGGTTGAATGAATATTCATGAATCTAACAGCCTCAGGGTAGAAGCTGTTCTGTACACTTGATGATCCTCAACCTCTTGCCTGAGGGGAGCAGGGCAAAAAGTTTGTGTGCTGGGTGAGTGTGGTCCTTCATGATGCAGCGGGCTCTCTTCCTGTATGTAGATGTCTGTGATAGTGGGGAGGCTGACTCCAACAGACTTCTGTGCAGCCTTCACCACTCTCTGCAGGGCTTTTCTTTCTGCAGCTGTGCAGCCTCCATGCCACACGTTGATGCTTGAGCACAGGATGCTCTCCCCCTGTAGAAGGAGGTGAGGACTGAGCTTCCCAAACCAGCTCGTCTCAACCGCCTGAGCTAAGATCAACTAAAACTAGCTCCACTAACCTAAACCACACAAAGCCAAAATAAGCTGAGCTAAACAAAGCTTAACCATAAGGTAAACGAAGCTTAAGAAAAATAGAATCCAACGTATGATGTGTTGAACTAAACCAAGCTAATCCTTTTTTTCCAGACAGCACATAAACAGCCTGTCTTCCAAATGTTAAGTAGAAAACAAAATAAAAGGTTAAAAACAGCATAACTTTGTTTTTAAATCCTTTTGAATTCTATACAGCGCTCCCCAGAGTTAATTAATATTCAAGATAAGAGTCCTGGCATTTTGTAAAATTTATTGACACAGTGGCTGCTCTCAGACAAGGGGGTCATGCATGTGCAAATAAAGTTTCTGACTGCATGAATCACAATTAAGACATGAAGACGGCATTGGAAGCAGTTTATTACTAAGATAAGAGTGAATAAAATAGGTCAGCTTTAATTAAAAAGTTATAGAAAACGTTTCAGCACTTGCACATATTTTTTTGTAAAAAGAAAAAAAGCCCACATTATTAAATGTCAGCACATAATTAAAGAGGAGAAAAAAAAATGGAGTTAATTGGAAGTAGCTGAATTGTGTCTTGTTTCATTGTGTTGTAAAAGTAAAATTAAATAAAGGCTGGAAATTTGTCGACATTTCCATGGAAACTGCAGATTTCAAAGAGAAAACGGAGCGAAACTCTTGTGGGATTTTCTTAGACATGTCATGTGAACAACATTTCATCAGAGAACTCAAAGGTGATATTTAACCTCTCAACTCGTATTCACTGTAAATCTGAGGCACAAAACTACGGTGGCCCTAACGTGTAAATGAACATTTGAAAAAACGGAATTACATTAGAAAAAACGGAATTGCATTAAAGCTGCTATATGTAACTTTTCTAACAATATATTTTTAACATATTTCTTCACTCTGTCACTAGATTGATGTTAGAGAGGTAATCTCTGAAAAAAACAAAAAAAAATATTGTCCCCTTGCTTCTCCAGGTGGTAAATAAGCATTTCTAAAAAGAAAAAGTGACCCGCCATTTTCCAGCCAATAAAAACAAAGTTTGTAACCAGCCAATAAAAACCGAGCTTGAATTTGAATCAGCCAATAAAAACAGAGCTTGAATTTGAATTTTAACAGACCACAAGGGGGCAGAGCCATATATGGCTCTGAGGGGGAGGGATCAGAATGTTTTGCTTGTTGAAATTTTTTCTAAGTGCTGCAGTTCTACAGAAACTGCAGACTGAACCTTTAAGCCAAAGCAGAAGTGGCCAAAGTGGAAGTGGCCCGAATCACATTGGAAAAAACGCAATTACATTTGAAAAAACGGAATTACATTTGATAACATGGAATTACATTTGAAAAAACAAAATTACATTTAAGTGGAAGTGGCCGAAGCAGAAGTGGCCGGAATCACATTAGAAAAAACAGAATTAAATTTGAAAAAATGGAATTGCATTTGAAAAAACGAAATTACATTTGAAAAAAAAAAAAAAAACTGAATCACATGTGAAAAATAAAGTAAATAAATAAATAATTATAATTAATAATAATAATAATAATAATAATAATAATAATAATAATAATAATAATAATAATAATAATATAATTATTAATATTATTATAAATAATAACTACAATAATACAGTTAATTAAAAAAAACAAAAGCTTCCATTTGGCTTATTGTAATTCTGTTTTTTCAAATGTGCTTCCGTTTTTTTTTCAAATGTAATTCTGTTTTTTTCTAATGTGATTCGGGCCACTTCCGCTTCAGCCACTTCTGCTTTGGTTTAATTTAATTCCTTTTCAAATGTAATTGCTAGAACCTTTAGTTTATTTTATAGTTATACTTTTTATTCTTTTTCTATACTAGTATGCAAAAACTCAGGACAGTATTATGTTCATTGTTTAGTGTTTTAGTTTTAGAGTTGGTGTAAATTTTCATACTCTTGTACCACTATGCAAAAACTCAGGACAGTGTTACAGCTTTACTATTTTATGCTTATGTCTATTATTATATGTTTCAGTGTTTCAATGTTTAAATAGTTACTGTTGCACCGAGGGACTGAGAGAAACACAATTTCAATTCTGTGTATGTCCTGTACATATTGCAGTTCTGACAATAAAGTTGACTTTGACTTTGACTTGACTAATTCCATTTTTTCAAATGTAATTGCGTATTTTCTAATACAGTATTGTTCATTTTCACCTTAGGGCCACTGAACTACGGCAAAACAGAACCATTACCAGAATGAAAATAATGCTAGTAGTAAATGGTTTTTAAAGATTTTTGTTTGTTTAAACGTTACTATGATTTATGAATTCCTTGGATGAAAACCAACTTTTAGTAGACAAAGTTCATGCTCAGTCATCCAGATACCAAATCCAACAATTTTCAATCGGGTCATCTGGAGAGTTTCTTTTTTATAGAAACGTTTCACCTTCTATCTGGAGGGCTTCATCAGTCAGATGTATTCCAGTAAACTATTTCCCCACCAAGCAGTAAACACCTTGGACCAACCAGTTTGCCGGAGCTAAGATGGTTTCTGGGGGCCGTCCTGTCCCTCGTCGACTCCTCCCAGGCAGGCAGCCACAGCCAAAGTGGTTCAAGGCAACAAAGTTCATGCTCAATCATCCAGGTACCATATCCTATAATTTTCAGTCGGGTCATCTGGACAGTTTTTTTTAATAGAAACGTTTTGCCCAGCTTCTTGTAGATTTAATACAATTAGTGTGTGCATATGGGTTGTTTTGTATTGTATAATATAATGTATTTTGAAGCTGCGTTTTGTTTTTGGTTGTATTTTTACAAACCATCTTTTCAATAATCTCATATACAAGCCAGCATATCTCATCAAATCTCATTTACACTTTTGAAAAATGTCCAAGGAAGTGAAAATGAGTGAACCGGGACCTGATGAGTCATTCCCAAGAGCTGAAAATAAAGGTCTAAGGCAGTACTATTCAATTGGCGGCCCATGGGCCAAATCAGGCCCACAGTTGAGCTCAGTTCGGTCCACTAGTGGGTTCATTTTTAAGTAAAACTAGATTTTAAACCATAAAACAAATTTACATAATGACCTTAATTGCTGGATGTCTGGGCCCCTGAGCTCTTGGCTTTCAGTAACTGTGCCTGCAGTTGAATAGCTCTGGTCTAAGGGCTCATCTGAAGCCTGACAGAGAGAAATCTTGTATCAGAGCAACAGAACGTCCTTATGAAGCATCAGACGGTGACGTTATGTCTCACAGTGAGGACACAGAAGTCATCTCAGCAGAGCAGAACTCCTCCGAGGCATTTTCACTTTAGATCCATTTGTAGTTTAAAAACCTGTCAATACATACTGAAGACATGAAAATATACATTTCAAAAGTGAACAAACAGGTTTCAACAGCAACTTATTTTGTTCACGCAAAAGTCAACATTATAGATAATCAGATTGGTCATTGTCCGAATGATGAGCCATATTTTTACTATCTCTTATAAATAATGTGTTTCAACATTTACCATTAACAAGTTTAAAGTGTAATGGAGTGAAGAAGAGATGTGTTTGTATTCGGTGGCCATATTTTTTGTAGAAACACTTTATTATTTAGAGAAAATAAATCCTAACTGGAACTCTGTTTGGTGTGGGTACAATCTTTTTTAGTGGGTTTCATTAAAGTTTATATACAGGTGGTCCTCGAGTTACGGTGGCGTCGACTTACGGCGATTCGGTGTTACGAACGCATCTTATTAATAAAAATATAAAATAAAAAATAGATTTTGAAAAATCTTATTTTATGTGTTTATTTCATGTGTACAGCACTTTGTTGCAGCTGTGGTAGTTTTAAATGGCTTTATAAATAAATATTATTATTATTTAGAATCTGATTTACGCAGTTTTCGGCAGTGTACGCCAGTTTTCGGCAGTGTCCGCCAGCTTTCGGTTAGCTTCAAATAGCTCCGGCCAGCCGGCTTTGGATGGACCGTGTGTTCGATGAGAGGTTGTCTTATACGGATAAATGAGTTGGAAACGCTCGGTGAACTCTGTGGACGTCTCAGGCCTGGAGCAGCAGCCGCCGATCGCTCCGCCGCACCGCATCCCACCACGCTGGCCGACACCACCAGCTCACCGCGGGATCCGGTGACCATATCCTGCTGCTACTGTCCCTGCCATCAGCCGGTGTTCTGTGCGGGCGGCGGAGAGGCCTGCTGCGGCCGGGAGCTCGCCTCGATGTCCGCCTGGCAGCCTCAGATGTTGGATGGACACCGAGCTAACATGCTAAAACGCGGAGAAACAGCTGCGCAGCCTTTTGGAGGGGCTAACATGCTAACACGCGCAACCTTTTGGAGAGGCTAACACGCGCAACCTTATGGAGAGAATAACATGCTAACGCGCGCAACCTTTTGGAGAGGCTAACATGCTAACACGCGCAGCCTTTTGGGGAGGCTAACATGCTAACACGTGCAGCCTTTTGGAAAGACACCGCAGAGGAACGGCTCCCAGTAAGTTATTAAATATTTTTCCCTTCATTATGGCTCCAAATGTATAGAGTTAACATGCTAACAGGCCTTCCTGTAAACAGTTTGGACCGCGTGAAGCAGCACGAAGCTGCAGAGCTCGGACAGACAGGCTTGACCAGCTCACAGTAGGCGAAGTGCTTGGTAACTGTACAGTACTGTACATGTACGTGTATAAGTGGTGGCTCGTGTGTTTCTGACTTATGGCGAGTACGACGTGTCGTGTTGTGCCTCGCTGAAGTTCTGCTGCAGCTATTCAAACAATTAATAAATCTAAAGTTCTCGCATGGAATAACCTGACCAATTTTGTAATTTTTGTCTTACCTGTTTTTTTCTTGCGCTCGCTGGGAGTCGACTGTCCTTGTGGATCCTGAGGACTGTTGGGACCTGGGATTCGGTCCGGTCTTGCGTCGGAGTTGAGTGCGGCGAAAGCTGGTTGCCTGGTCGGTGTCGTGTCCGGACCTAGACCTTCAGTGGACGAGCCGAGGGATTGTTGTCGCTGCAGTTCTATGGTAGGTTTATTCCAACTTTGCAGGCAAACAATGCAATACATATCACAAGATCCCTTGCTGACACACCTGCTCTAGATCCTGCATGACTGCTCACATCATTGCTCCACCTCCGACTGGTAAAAAAAAAAAACACATGACCACCCACGTGCCTCTAAACCTCCTGAAGCCTATACTGTATATTCATACCTCTAATATACCCACATCCCAATCAAAAATAAGTATATAAACTAAATAAAACAAATGTATTCTGAACAATTATAATAAAACAAAAATACTAATTTGAATCAAACCTAAAAATAAGCTAATTTATAAACTAATAAACTAAATTCAAAGACTCAACAAAAAATAGACAAATATCTCCTACAATATTCTTGAAGCCCACAGAAACAATCTGTTTGGGGGCACTTGCAATCCAAGATGGAGCGTTGTGCTAAATTTAGTTCCTGAGGAACCCTGCAGGCTCTAAAGGCCGATCTCATCCTGAAATAAAAGAAGAGTGCACATCAATAAACTTTTCCCATTCACATCGGGGAAAGCTGCATCCTCCCAAACTTTGTTCACATGACCAAATTTTAGGAAAACATAAAATAACAATTGATTACACTAAATTATGACTTATAGAGTATGGATCACTGTTCTTTGATAAAACACTGGGCATTGTTTTTACGAAGGCCTGTACCTGCAGTGCACCGCTCCACAGTAAAAAAAAAATCCGTAAAAAAACGGAAAATGTCCTGGTAATTTTCTGCCAGTACATTCTCCGTTTTTTTTACAGATATTTCCGTAAACCCTAAAACAGATTTTCCCCGTAATTTAACAGTTTTTTTAATGTATAATTTACATAAATTTCTGTTAATCTAGGGTGCCAGGTAAATGGAGTCCTCTTTTGCGCTTCTTCTCAAAGGTTCTTGTTCCCAGGGTGCTTTGCGCGAAAAAAAAAATGATGGAGAAACCCCTGTAAAAAATGATAACGGAAAATTCCTTCACACTTCCACAGTTACATTTCCCTGTTTTTTTACGGATTTTTTTTACAGTGTGTCTCCATGTCTTCATGTAAATATCGTTACGGACTCGTTTGACAAGTCATGGTTACA